>CM076579.1:306541268-306850413 GCA_034641835.2 Pinus albicaulis | reverse complement strand
TAGTGGTAGAGGTTAATGAATTAATAAATCCATGGATAGTACTCATAAATCCATGGGGTAGTTTTCCATGGGGTTGATGGAGATTAATTGTTTCATAAAACCATGGGTAGATTACCATGGTGTTTGCAAACATTAGTTATTTAATAAATCCATGAATAAATTACCATGATGTTAGTAAGTTAAGCTATTAAATACATTCATGGTTAAAGGAACTAATCAGTTTATTCCTTAGATAAATAAACTAAATGATTATTTTATATTATAATCATTATGATGTTAAATTCCTCTTGGAGGAAGATCTTGCATATACATGCAACATATGTATTAGCTTTTAATTGAACAATAATATACATTTTTGTATGTAGAAAGATAGCTTGTAGTATTAAAACTACAATGAATATGAATGTTAGTATAATCTTGAAAGTGAGACATGTATTTATATTATTAATTGTGTATTTTTACATATGATTACATGCTTACTAGCATTGATATTTTCTTTGGGAATACTCTTGAAGAAGGTTATGTGCTTCGTTGTGTAAGCACTCCTTTAGGGAGAGTCTTTTGGAATCAGTATGCATTCGCATGCATGGGAGAGACAATTGTTATGTTAACTTGCATTTCATGCACTAAAGGTAATAGCCAAGGGTTAGCTATTTTTATTAAATGTATGTAAATCACAGGCATAAATATCTTAGCTGATGTATCAGTTTATCTTAAAGAAATCTTGGGAGATGTAGCCATTGTCTTGCAAGAATGTGTGCTTATGCGACGTAAGCATTAGTTATTGTGATGACCTATAACCAACGCATATGAGGTATGTGTTATTAAAGAGAGAATGACAAGGTACTTTACTTGTTTGTCATGATTATACATTGATTAATACTATATGAGTCTTGACATCCTTTTATGTTGAAGGGATCATAGCAGGGAATGATGGTGACATGTACAAAGGAATAGCATGCTTGTCATGTACAAAGAAAAATTATGCTTGTCATGGTGGTAGGTAAATGATTAATGTTCATGCAGGTGAGTGTGAGTTGCAGGAAGGTCCAATGTACGATGGTCCAATGCAGGTATATCCATGCCACCAGGATGTGAAGAACTAAAGATGTGAAGACCAGAGGGTAAATGGTATCATATTTATTGTAATGGCTTTAAGCTAGATATTTGCATATTTCCTTGTAAGATTATATAAACGATGGTTAAGGGATGACCTCCCTTATAAGCCATTGAGTGATGGGCTGAACACCCTCACGAGCGTTTAATAATAAAATTAAATGTTTGTTGGTTTTCACCCTACGGGGTTTCGAGCGTTTAATAATAAAATTAAATGTTTGTTGGTTTTCACCCTACGGGGTTTCCAGGGTATATTGGTGTTCAATGGTGTGAATGATTTTTGTGTCCAGATGATGAGGTTGATTCCTTTCTTGTTATGATGTTCATAATGGCAATTATGTGATGACTATATGAGTAATGGGATGAATGGATGGTTACATCATATAGTATTGAGTTAATATACTGTAATGGAATTTGTTAAGGGTTAAAGAGTTTACTATTCTTATTTATAAAAATTACACTGTGAACTGTTAAACATTCTGTAATGATGAGTAACTTGTATAAAAAAATTTAACTCCTTACATTTCCCTGTGAAGTTAATGGTGTATGTTACACTAATCAACCAATTTCATTCCAATATTTCTAACTCCCATTCCGAATATTTAAACACATTTATCTAAGCTATTTTCACATTTAATTTCATACTTTTATAATAATATTTTAAATATAATTGGTATTTAAAAATAATTGATAAACTTAAGTTAGTTTTTTAATTTGATTTTGTTTTCCTCATATATATATATATATAAACATAAAAAAAATAAATTAAAAGCTACTAAATTTTGATAATTAAATTAAACAATTTCTTTATTAAAATAAATATTAATTAAAAAAATTAATTTGAATATATATATATAATTGGTTTACATAAATATCATAAGATATAAAGTCTTGATTTGATGATTTAATAATTTGTTAAAAATAAAGAAAATGAAGTTATTCATTTTTATTTTCGGAAGTTTGTCTAATTCTTTTTCATAACTTCATATCAATATATATATATATATTTCATTTATAATTGTGCAAGTTTTATATTGTCATCTAAACTGCGAAATTAAAAAAATAGCAAAGTCAGTTCTATAATTATAGGTTTTCAAAGTTTTTTTTTTTTAAATACAGAAAATAAATATTTAAATCTTCAGAATAAAAAAAAAAAAAATACATTTATAAAAATCAAATTAAATTCATCTATAATATAAACCACCAAACAATAAAAAATCATTCTTCATATATAATCTCAATTTCCTTTACAGTGGATGCCTTCTGAAGCCTATTGAAATCAAATTTCTGCTCATCAGTTATTTGAATTTTATGATAGGTGATGTGAAATTGTTTTTTTATTAAAAAAATTCATGATTTTGATGAGTGATTTGAAATTGTTTTCCATTAAAATCTGAAATTGTTTTTTTATTAAAAAACAAAAATCCAATAGATTATAACAAAATTTAGGAATTAAAAAACAAAAGTTTCAAAAAATAGTAATAATACTGTGAAAAAAAATTGTGAAATTTATAGCCATATTGACCATTAAACTCTTGCATACACATCACGAAATTTCAACAAAACAAAAATTAAAAGGAAATCTCTACAAGAAAATGCAAAGGCTAAACCAAAATGAAGGAAATCTCTACAAGAAAATGCAAAAGCTAAACCAAAATGAGTGACACTAGAACAATACAACAGAGTTTATACTCCAGTGACATTAATTGAGAGAGTGTCAAACTTCTATCTCCTAGGGTGTCAAACTTAATTGAGAGGAGAATGGCCATTACGTCGATGAAATACTTGTTTTTATAGTGGGGATTGTTGAGCGGAGAAGTGCATGCAGGACAGGTGCTAAGAGGCGTGTTGCCAAAGAAGAGGACTCCTGCGGTATTGCTGTCTGTGCTTAGAACTTGGAAGGCAAAGGGCAAATTCACAGTTAGAGCCTGAGGCACTGAATAGCTGAGTAGGCTGAGCCAAGCTAGCCCGGCTCAAACCAGCCATGCCGACTACTACTCTGGCTATTCCTTACAGAAAAAAGACGAGCAGATCATCATCTGGGGGCTGTGACTTTGGGCTCGGGGATTTTGCCCTCGGTGGAATAGGCGGCCACTGCATCTTTCCAGAAATCACCGCCCCTTCATCAAATCCCTCACACCAACATTTCATTTGATCTTTAAAATTTCCCGCGGGACTGCCCGAGTTTGAAATCCGGCTTAGAAAATGACTCGTGGAGGTGGCATGCATTGATGAAGCGGAGAGACGAGGACGTGGCTAAACGAGTCAACGTGAGTTAACGTGCTGCCGGAGAGTATAAAAAAAACGGTAGCCGGCAAAGCCAATTCGTAGCATAAGTAGACTACGCCATTAGGGTAATATTTGAATGTAATTTATGTGTATTAACTGTGAAATATTTAATGTGTTTTATTCATTATTCCTTCGTATTAGAGTTTAGGGTGCGAGAACAAAGGGCGTGATTGTTGGGTGTGGAGAGCATGAAAGAGCCATGTGTTGAACCTGTGTTCTATTGAAAGCTGTGTGAACATTGCATCGAATTGGTGAAAGTATTAGAGCATGTGGTTGTGTGAGGACCTACGTAATGCGTGTCGACTTATGTAATCCTGCGTGGGAGAAGCAGACCAGTATTGTTGCATGTCGACTAGCGTGGTGTGTGATCGCAAAAGGAAGGTCTTGCCTCTGGAGTGTGAGTTGATCGGAGCTGCAGAGTTTATTTGACCAGAGATGTAAGTTTATTCGATATGAAGTCTGTGCGCTGGCCTGTTTTGAGTCGAGTCATTGAATAGTTGAAGTGTGGTGTGCGATCTACTGCAGTGCGGTGCGGTGAGCCCAGTGTTATCTTGCCCGTGTTCAAATCTACCAATGAAACTCTACTTGGAACCTTCAATATAGTATGAAAAGGAGTGTGGGATTGCCAGGAAACGTGCTTCTGCATGATGAGGCCGTGGAAGACCAGGTTAGCTTGAGACTGTTTTGTTTTGCTCCAATTTCGGAGTCTATCGGAATCTATCTGAGGAGATAAAGACACTATCATGCATATCATTATTGGAGTCAGACTAGTCGTGTGGCGTATCTGCTATTAGAGGAAGAGCTAGTTGCAAGGTAAAGTGGCCTGTTGTTTTCACAAAGCAATTGAAGCATTTTTTAATTGCAGATAGGTCCCTCGGTGTTGAAGTTTAAAGATGTATTTTTTTTCTTTGGTCATGAAGTTTATGGTTTTAAAAATTTTTATTGATATAAATTTGGTCATGGAGTTTATGGTTTTAAAAAAAATTATTGATATAAATTTCCTCTAAGTGAAAGTAAAAGTAGAAAAAATTGTGGGGCATAGTGAAGGGTATAAGAGTGGCACCTACAGATGTCAAATAATTATTTGAATGGTAAAGTAGAGATGATAAAGCTAAGTCCATTATTGGATTTTCTCTTTCAGGTTCATAGTTACATTATGTAGATATCACTAAACCATCTAAAGAAATATGGCAACACTTGGTTCAATTATTCTATGCAAAAATTACAAATGCAAAATTTTCCATAAAATTGCAGTGATTTAAACTAAAAATGAATCAACATACTTCCAGTGAATTGAAGTTGGTGCCAAGGTAGAAGACAAGACACAAAAGCCATCTTATTAAATAGTTTACCTTCAAGTTTTAGCAATGTTGTCTTCACCTTTAAGTCAAATGTCTTCACATACATTAGATGAAACAATTACAACACTTGTGGTAAAGGAAAGGAGGTTAAAACAAGAGGGTACAAAAGAAAATTCTCAAATAGAAAATGCATTGTTGTCAA
Organism: Pinus albicaulis; assembly: GCA_034641835.2. Classification (NCBI taxonomy): domain Eukaryota; kingdom Viridiplantae; phylum Streptophyta; class Pinopsida; order Pinales; family Pinaceae; genus Pinus; species Pinus albicaulis. Next base: position 306,845,505 of record CM076579.1, on the reverse strand, counting down.
AGACAAGGATGACAAAGAAAAATGCAAATAAAGGTGAACTTGAATGCTACTACTGTAGGAAAATTGGGCTTACAACCTGGAATTGCAGACCGTACCAGCAATATGTTAAAACATAAGGAAAAGAGAATAAACGAACATATCAATTTTGATGATGAATTCAATGAAGTATTTGAACCTCTCAAACTCTTTTAGAATAGCTACAATTTAGTGAAAAGGTTCAACATGGATGGTTGTCCACATAGATTGGAAGTTGTGGATTTAGGGAAGGATCCATCATTGTTGAATATGTAAGAGTGGTCTTTGAGTAAGGTTATGCGACAGTTTGGGACTACGTTAAGTAATTGACTTCAGGAGAGATCCGTGATTCGAGAGTTCAAGAGTGGAACTTGGAAATTCAACTTGTTGACTACACCTTTAAGAGGGTTATGAAGCAACTTGATGGAGCCCATGCTAATCTAGAAGTTGTAAACCATTTAAATTTAATGATTATGTATTCTGTTGTTTATAGGTGGTTTCAATAATTTTTTGCAATGTAAGAATTAAGGGGGGGATTTAGAGTTAATGCTTACATCTTATATTTGAGAAATTGGTTTGTGAGTTGTTGGTGATGGTTGAGAAATTCTCTCAACCTCTTCATCTAAATTAGGAATTAGTTGGATCTGGGAAACTCTGTATATTAGAGTAATATTTGAATGTGTATGTTTTAAAGCATATATTCCCCTATGTTAAATAAATGTGTTTTTGTTTGTTCTTTCTATATATGCATGGGTCTATTTTCTTTCTTTCTTTCAATGGTAAAATTAACATTTTTGTGGATAAGAATGATTTTATATTTTACTATTTCAATGTCAGTTTACAAGTTGGGAAAGGGGAATATGATATTTCAGTTGTTATTATACTAATATAGATCCATTTTAATTATATACCAGATCAAATTTGTTGAAGTATAAATCTATTTTCTAATGGAAAAATTGAAATAACAATTTACAACTAGAAAGATTAAATTATATAAATGACATAGATCCATATTGATGCTATTTATACATATACATACACACATGAAAAATAACCAAAATATAAAATTATGAAACTCCTTTAAATTTTTTAACTATACAAAATATATATATATATATATATATATATATATATATATTCTTTTTTAGTAATATATATAATTGATATTGAAATATTTCATTTATAAACCACATTGTTACATTTATATTTACATTATTTTTATATGTTCTCTTTTTAATATATTTCTAAAGACATGTTAATATTACTTAACATTAGTTGTAATTCACATTAAAGTTTTTATTACTATTAATATTTTAAAATGTTATATATATTTTATATTAATAATTAAATGAATTTTACATCTATCATTTCTTAGGAATTTTTTGTTTTTTATAAGCCTCCCAGTTCGTTTCTATTCCATTTGAAAAAAAAAACAAGTTTTACATCCATATCTAATAGGGTCAAATGGCCTCAAACTAAACCAAGTCTGTTGGCCATCTGACTGCATTGTAAGCCATCTAAAATTTAAAAAGTATAAGACTATCTATCAACACTATATAAGTCTGACTGTCTTTAATTTTATTATTGGCTATGTAACTATAATAAAACCTCAAAGTCTATAAAGAAACCATGTATACATATCAAAATTTTAAAAACATAACCATTTGATCATCAAATTACTCATCAGAAGAGTCTTTGGGCGCCAAATCTTTAACACTGGGCCCTGAAAATTTGAACTGTGGTAGGAAAGGGATGTGGTTCTCGATGCGATTGAGGCAAACATTTTGTTGTTGGATATGACATTGAATGAGTTGAAATTCCATGTGAATTTCCTACAAATATGTGTATGGCTTAGTTGAACTAGCATTGGAGGTCAGCAAAGCTTTTGCCATTATGTTCTTCATTATCCAATATAAATATATTGTCTACTGGAATTGAGTATATTGACCTCTATAATGGACTAGGTGTTGGACTAGGGTTTGCCAGTCCTCTAAGTCCAGGTCAGTATTCTCAGCCTCATGTTTTAAGTCTGACTCCCACCCTGAAATCAATTGTTGGACCTGTGGAGGTGTGTTGACATGATATGCCTGGGTGGCTTCCCAGGTCATCCTTGTGATGATATGGTTTCCCCTGCCCCTGGACTAGCTTGGTTGAGATTGCCGACCACCACGTCCCTGACCACTACTCTGGCTCCAATCTTGGCCCCTCGGGCCTATGTTCCCTCTGCGCAAGGAGGGTAGTGCCATAGGGCTGAATTGCAAACCACCAGAGAACACACGAAACCAAAAACTGAAAACCACAAACACTGTCGCTCTGGAACCAGTTCGAACCGAAAACCAGCTTCGAGAGAGATGTCTTGGCACAATAGCCTTACAAAAGTAGAAGAAACGAAACCATGTAAAAGTAAAATGAAATATACAATAGGATAATAAGAAAGATACCGATGAAACAGAGCATTCCTCACGGATTTCACCCACCCCCGCCACAACAGGCCACTATCTTCTGCCCTTGGTTCACATAACCCCTTGAGGATGTGATTAATAACCATTCATGGGATTTTTTAACACCCCTTTACCACATATACCCAAGTAACTGACCAACCGGGGTAAACATATGACAAGAGGCTACTACAATCTGATTCACCCTCATAGGTGACCTTAAGGAGGTGGAACCGACAGGAAAACAACATAAAATATTTGTACATCAACCACAACACCCCCAGGAGGTAACCCACCCATTCGAGCCTCTTACCCTTGGGTCACATTGACATTTTGACCTCTTTGAGCCATAGCCACAAGAATAGGCTTGCATGCCTGCATCTAGGAGGCTATAGCTACTGGCATAACATTACATCCCAACGACCAGGGCCCCAAATACTCAATTCTGTGCCAGAATCCCCGAGATTTGAGCCACATTTTTAGGGCCAGAACCCAGTGCTCTGCCTATAACTTCATGACAAGTTCATAGATGATAAATAACAATAGGACAATGATATGGAAGCAATCACATCAATAAGGATTCATATGGACCCCTCCTAGCCATGACAGGAATTTTATCAAACATGTCACAAACATGAAAACTACAAGTGTAAATAACATAACAAAGCTTAGGGGTATCGTACTTATCTGAGAATTTCTAAGAAGCATTGCTCCCCTACATCATTAATTGCAATACAATATATTTGATCATGGATACATTATGCATTCATTTACAAGTAAAAACATGGATAGATCCATACATCACCACTGATAAAATACATGCTTACCACCAACATATTAACAACATAAATATAGTGGATACAACAACAATAGAATCCACATAATAACCAGTTCAATTATACATCAAATACCAAAGGAAGGAATTTCTTATTAATGAATGTAGAAACCAAGCAGGGATGGGACTACCACGTTCCACCTAACCATACATTGGCTGAGCCAAATATCTCTTCAGCCCATCACCCACGTGCCATATTCCACACACGAATATGGGACACATAATCAACATATTTATCGATAAAACAGGAACTATTACATCAAAACGAGAACACTAGCCTAAAAGAACTCAAAAAACATGAAAAAACAACCCAAAAACGAAAAGTGTGTCTTCCGAACGCACTATTTTTTTTTAGGGTCAAATTTCAACTTTTTTTTTAAATTATGCTAAAAACCAATTTTTTTTCTTGAAAGAAGGATTGAAAAAACACCTTGAAACAAAACGTGTTGATGCTGGAATAACGCCGCCAATTTTTTGTGTCCAGAAAACAATATGAAAATGAAAAGTAGTGTTGTTGGAATAATGTCGTCAATTTTTTGTGTGCAAAAAACACCTTGAAAACGAAAAGTGTTAATGTTGGAACATCATCTTTTCCTTTTTGGGGTAAATTGTCAACAATTTTTAATAATGATATTAAAGATCAAATATCATGACTCCAAAAAAACTTAAAATTTCAACGATAAACATGACATTAAAGATAAAATATCAAAAGTCTTCAAATTGCAACAATTTTACAAATGGTATTAAAGATAATCTATTATTGTGTCTCTGAAAAGCCTTAAAAATCTAAGAATGACATTCAAGATAAAATATCACTTTTATGAAAATAAAATTCCAATGATTTTTAGACATCGTATTAAACATAAAATATCGCTTGTAAAATTAAAAATAAATTTAATAAAGTAATAATAATAATAATAATAATTTCAAAAGAAAATAAGAATGGAAAAAAAAAAAAAAACATGCACACACAATTTAAAGAAAAAATATAAAAATTAACCCAAAACAAAAAAAGATAAAATATCACTTAATTAAAAATAAGATAAAACATAATAATAATAATAAACCACATAATTAAAAAAAGATAAAATATCACTTTTATGAAAATAAAATTCCAACGATTTTTAGGCATCGTATTAAAGATAAAATATCACTTGTAAAATTAAAAATAAATTTAATAATAATAATTTCAAAAGAAAATAAGAACGGGAAAATTTAAAAAAAAACATGCACACACAATTCAAAGAAAAAACATAAAAATTAACCCAAAACAAATAAAGTTATAATAATAATAATAAACCACAATTAAAAAAAATGATCAAATAAAATAATTAAAATAAAAAATTTAAAATTAGTTAAAATTAAAAAATATATATATTAAAATAAAAAAAATAAAAAGAAAATAATAATTTAGAAATTTAAATTTAAAAACAGGAAAAAATAAAAATTTTAAAATAATAAAAATTTAAATTAAAAATAATAATTTAAATTAAAATAATAATAATAATAATAATTTAAATTAAAAAAATGCATATAAATATATGAAAAATACATTTTTAAACCAAAAAAAATAACAAAATTATATATATATATATATATATATATATATATATATATATATATATATATATATAATTTTTTTGAGTGTTGCTCTTAAATTTAATTTTTTTTTAATTTAAATTTCGAAATGTTAATTATTTTTAATTTTAGTATTTTGATTATTTGAATTTTTTTAACTTTAATTATTTTTAAATTTAAATTTAAATTTTTTTATTTTATCATTTTATTTTAATTATGTTGTTTCCTTTTTTTTTAACTTGAAATTTTTTTGTTAATTTTTGTTTTTTGTCTTTAAATTATGAGTTTTTTTTAATTTTTCCTTTTATTAATTGTTTTTTGAGTTTTTTTGGTTTATTTATTTATTTATTTTTAAATTTGTTTGTTTAAATTTTTTAATTTTACAAGTTATTTTTGTTTTTTTTACACTTTTATTGGTCTTTTTTCTTATTTTTTTATACTTTTTAATATTTGTTTTTTTTTCATGTTTATTTTATTTTATTTTTATGTCTTATTACCAAGATGAAAATCACCACTCTAAACAAAAAGGATTGATGTTGCATGAACACTTTTCAAAATTAGCATGAAAATCATTAACATTTTAAAACAAATATTCATACTTGATAAATAATAGAAAAATTGAAGTGCTAAAAAATGACCATTTTTCTAAATCAACATGATATTTAAAAAAAACAAAGAAAATTTAAAGTTCCAAAAATATGCTAAAAACAGATTATTCTACATCGCCAATTTTCAAAATCGACATGAAAATCATGACATTTAAGAAAATAAAACTAAAAAGTCATAAGAAAATTTAAAGTGCCAAAACTATGCTAAAAAAGGGGTGATTCTACATCATCACTTTTCAAAATCTGGTGTTTTTTTTGCCACCTTAACAAACCAGGTACCAAGTAATTTTCTCATTTGATTAGTAACTGTGTTCCAACCAAAAAGAACCAAACAAGCATGAATGCTACCGGAGTTCTCCACCTAAATCAGGAGGAATTTTAGTGCCTCCTAGTCTATGAGGCTTTACAGGAATCCACAGTATGATCCAGGGATACTTAGGACCTACACCAAGACCCAATCTCCAGGATTTAATATACATCCCATCCCGAGACTACTAGGTCCACCAGAAAGAAATCCACCTCTTGGCTTTACCATATACCCCGCCATTCACCGACAAGGATTCCTAGGCCCACCGAGGCACATAATCTGGCTTTACCACAACCCACGGTCTCGTTCAGGGGTAACTAGGTGAACGGCTTTATCGTGAAGCACAGTCCAGTTCAAGGACCACTAGGCCATGTGTTTGTCATTTTAGAGATCCAACCCACTCAGCTTCCAATCCATCCAGAAATACAACTCAACCGAAGTAGAACCCCATCTCATCAAAGTTATACAGAAATCCCAAGGCTAGGTTAAAAAACACTGTCACACCTGGAAAAATCCTTGCCAAGACATAAAAGAACCACACTTAATACCATGCATGTCAGATCTAGCAAGGAAATCACATATGCAAATCAATACCTGCAAAAAATCTTGTTGTAGTTACTTGATCTTGCTCTTCCTTTCTTTATTTTCCTTTATTGCTCCAATGCCAAAGTGCTCCAATAAACTCTAAGTGTCCAAGAGTGAGAGAGAGAGAGAATAATGAGAGAGCTCCAAAATTGAACTGAAAAAAGGTTACCAAGTGATCCTCAGAAGCCTTTTTATTAATGAGGCCTCTATTTTCTTCATTTTCCATTATTTTCCTTCATTTTCCTCCTCACATGAAACCTGCGACCTTTCACCTTCCTTTTCTCCTAATTTCCATTATTTTCATAAATAAAATTCCAATTAATGCCCTATGCATTTCCAATGCCTTTTCCATTTCATTTTCCAATATCCTTTAGCCATAATAAACTGAATGAACACCCACTAGGATTTTTTTTCCAACATTCATCTTGGAATACGTGTCCCATCAACCATGGTTATTTTTTTTCCTATATTAACTTTTATTACATGGATTTTCACTGGGGTTATTACAAAACCCTCCACGTTGGGTTTACTAGGTGATTGCTTGCTTTTGTAGCATAATTTATCTCTGATTAAGAATGTGTAGAGTTTTGACGAGAAATACTCCATCTGATTCAATCTACATCCACAATCATTATGGTTGTCATTAGTTTCCATCGAACATTATTTAAGAAACATATATATAATCATTTCAAATTTATTAAAGGCACCATGAGTTGTTATTTATGTACCTAGTAAGGGCCACCACCATGCATCACAACCCAATAAGGGTTAGAAACTTTCTCTCTATAAGAGTTAGCAACATCATAGTAAGATCATCAAAAATATAAGTAAATCCTCTTTACTTACCCAATGGTTATGCCAATCGACAAGGACCCCACCATGTGGCCCCACTACAAATTTCAGACCATGGAAGTACCAATTCCATTTGCACTACTTACATAGTAGTAATAATATTTCAGAATCCATTTATTATTCATGTCTTTTATGATAGATTGCAACTAGTGTATTGTCGTACTAGGTAACATTACTATGCTTTTACCTTACATATGCATTAGTCATGCATGACTAACGTTTAGGATAAGTTCCTTTTCCTACCATGTTCAAGGTGACTATTTTAATGTCTACTTTGTCCAAGTAAACTTAGTTATGTCTATATTGGGCTACTTTTCTATTTTATTTTAGCACAAAACTAGGAGTCCATTTTACAACATCCCTTCAATTTTGGCCCTTTGCCATCATGCATTATAGATTTTTGATGAAATGTATACAAACTTTTTCTTTTATGTACAATCATGGAATTTCTCTCTTTTGTACTCGTATGCATATTGATTGTATCACACTCACTATGTTACTATAGGAGAGTTATTTTCTTATATATCATATCACAACATGTTATTCACTTCATTCAAAAACATATTATTTTAATACATTTGACATGTAAGGTTCGGTGGAAAGGTTAATAGACAAGAATTTTATCCTAAAATGAGAATAACTAATTATCTTACTATGCCCTCACATAGTAATCATACTTGTTATCATCATAAGGAATATTTCCTTACCTTGTCCCCACGATGGCTCACAACCAATGATCTGTTCTTTAGGAACCATCATAATTTCATGATATCAAGTATGCCACAACAAAACATTACCAAATTTTTAGGAAAATTACTTCAAATTTCCACTTTCATGGCAAATATTATTTTTGTCCTTTTTTCAAATGGACCCATACATGTCCACGTAAATTATCCATCAATTGTTTCTAACAAAAGTCTTCATCATGGTTTTATAATTCAGTTGGTTTTTTTTAATTCTTTTCCTTTTGATATTTCCTCAGTAGACCATCTAGGCTAAAATCAAAAGGTAATATTAAAGTAAACCACTATGACAATTCAAGGGCACAACCTAGAGTAGTACGAACATGCTTAAAAACAACGAAAGAAAAAAATAAAATTACATCACCAAAAATTACAACCGTACTTATCTAACAAGCCACACCCATGAGTTTCTCTCAAATATCTTCTTCGGGTTTGCATCCATTTATATTTTTCAAATGATTAATTAAGGTGGGTGGAGGTTACATGGTGTCCTTTCCCCCTTACATATGATTTTCTTGCCAGCTACCTCTGCACATCATGTTAGTGTTCTTATCTTGACATATTGACTTTGTAGGCATATTTTCATTCCAATAAACCATTTTACAAAACTTCATTTGTGTCTATAAAATTTATGTTGAAGTTATTTATGGTACTTATTTGGGATAACGTTGACTGGTGGCACACTGTACTTTCCATGTTAGCACATCTCATGACATAAAGCGTAGGTAATTCTTGTGCCAATATGCTACCAGAATTATCTTTACCACAACTGTATTTTTTGTTAATATTATATGCCACTTTTTTATTTTTTTTGTTCTATATTAATTCAGTAATTTTGCTAGATTTCCCAGGGAATCTAGCCTACATCTATTCTTGTTTATCATGCTGTACCTACTCATATCAAATCTTTATTTATCAAAATTACAATTAACACTCACTTCAATCAATCAAAATTCTCTTATCATCTTTGTTTCAATCAATCTTAACCTTTCCAGCCATGAGGCAGTTATAAAATAGACCAATTAGGGAATCATTCCATGATTCAGTGTCACAAGTCTATAAATCACAACAATATTGAGTCCCCTTTCTACATCAAGTGCAGTAAATTAAAAATCTATCTTAATTCCTTCATATTAAATTTCCATATTACTAAAATTAGCTCTAATGTTTCTCACTTTATACTTACTGAATTTGGTGCAAAGATGACATCTTTCTGAGCATCAACAACATTATTCCGAAGTGCATCCATATTTACTATGGATCTTGGAGTAATCCAAATACTATTATAATGCCACTTTCAACTTACAAATCTCAAATATGTTGCTCACTTCACCATTCCTGGGACTAGTCTCCTTTCCATCACAAGTTATTATGATAGTTAATCACAACTTACCTCCATTTCGCTTGTTTTTAAACAAGATTTTTTTTCAATAAATTTTACTACAGTTCTCAATTACTTAAATTTTGCCATCCTCAATGTTGATGGTTTGGGCCAATTATTTTACTTTTGTAACCAGTCTTTCTGTGACTCCCTTCATGAAGAGACTTTTCAGTGAGAAAGTTCATTAATTCCCTTATCAGTTTGTTTTCATCAGTCATGAAATTTGTACCAGCTAGTTATTACTGCATTGGACTTATTTATACCTGTTGACATATATGTTCTTATCTTTTATTTTCATCATCGTTGATGTCTGCCATATCATTTTCTAATGTTTAGTTTGGGGAAAAGGATTCCAAAAATTCTCGCCAATCATCCAAGATAACTCTAATTGACTCACATTTAAACATATATTTTTTAATCATAAGTGTTTTATATCCCCATTCAACTTTAACAAAAGTTATCATTAATTATTCGCAAATGACTTCTTCGGGTATACCAATACATTATATATTTTTCTTTATATATTAAAGGGTTCTTGATCCCTTTTATTCCCTTTTCTAATTTTTATATACACTGTATTTTGTGTATATTCTCTCCCTTCTTTTCATAAACATACAATGCATTTATTATTGTGAGTGTTTCACAATGTTTTTATAGACTCCTTCCTTTTTCAACTTGTTTCCCATACACAGATTAGATTACTCTTTTCTTAGGATTCAAAATTATATTTTTACCATCAAGTATTTCCTTCATTCACTCTTAGAGCAAGGTTCTTGGTCAAGAACTAGTAGATATGCAAGGAGGTTGTTTATACTAGTCAAGTGATTACTCTCCATATGTATCTAATGGAACAATTAAATAATGCTTACCTTGGCACCAACAATATCTTCTACCCCCTTTTCATACTTGTTTCCTTCCTTGACAATCTATACTAGATTTTTAATACAAAACATCTTTATGAATATTGATCTTATGAATATCAATCTTATAAATTATGTATCAAAATAATATTTTGTACAAATTAACAAAAGGGTCTCGTGAGCATTAACAAGAAATCATCATATAGATAATTTTATACTTTTCAGGGTGATTTCGTATGCAACACCCCGCCTTCTCTCTGAACATGCCCATCTGATGTTTTTTAATTGTTTAACAGTATAGGATTTATAATTTAATTCATTTACACATCTATATGTCTCTTAATTTTTCTTCACATATACTTACCCATCATTACAAATCATAAACTTCTCTTTACTCACTATCCTACACTCACGAGATATGATTTACTAATTAACATGTGTTAATAATTAATTCATCCAAACAATTGTTTGCTCTCCTAGGTGCCCAAAATATGAGTTCTTGTAGTTAAGGGTACCCCTGTTATCATCCTAGTAATTTCTTAGGTTGTGGGATTTTGATTTATAGTTAAAGAAAACTAGGGGTAACCACAAACCTACTTTGGAAGTCTAGGATCTAGCCTTCCTAAATTTCAGAGAGGGCTCTCTCTTTAAGAATTAACTTTGTTTTGTTTTAATATTTTAGGCTAGTTATGATTGGGCACTTGGTTTTTGTTTGAAAAGTTGGTGGGAAATAAGATTACTTGGAGACAGATTAAGAGGGATCTACTAGTCCATTGGGCTATGGAGTCAAGATGTAGCAAGCAAGACTAAAAGGCAAGGCCAAAAGGATGCTAATGTACTCAGGGCAAGGTAGATAACCCTCAGAGACTTGAATAGTTTGATTTGATGGGATGGCTTGCTTTCGGGATAAAGGGCAGTGAAGGATCCTTTGATTCGGAAAAAAAGGAAGGAGGCAGGGGTCAAACGAGACTAGGAGCAACTAAGAATTCCTAAGTCCGGAAATCAGCAGAAAACATGGAAATGATCAAGTAGTTAAGACAAGGATTTTTTTACACTTATCCTGAAATAATATTCCTAATTAATCATTTAGTTCGAACACATATATGAAATTGAATGAAACTTCAAAAGAGGAAACAATGAGAGTAAGAAATCACTTTAATCATTGGCTTATCGCATGAATCCTGAGTTATGAAGTCCAGTTGGCAATTGTCCAGTCTGCTGCTATGTAATCAACACAAGAGTCTCCAAAGCACCAACAAAAATATCTATAATAATCTCAGCAATTTTATTCCACACTAAACACTTCATAAACTGAAGTATTTATACAATATGTTTATTAAAAAATATCGTAGAGGAGTCTAGGAATAACTCTAGGAAAATAAAATATCTTAACACACTAAGAGGGCCAGCTGCTTAACAACTTAGCAAGCTGTCCTCTTATCTAGAAAAAATAGAACTAATTTATCTAATCAAAACTGATTGTTGCATTGTTGTTTATGCTTGCTGGCATATTTGGAAGATATTTGTTTATGGATTTCTTGACTGATACTCTTTCATTTTTCATCCTTTAATGTTGTTTTTCCTCTTGATACTCTCTTACGCTGCTTCCTTATTACTTTCACTACTGTAAGATAGAAAAAATACAATAGTAAAAATTTCTGATTGATTTCCTTCTTGGATACTCTTTGACTCTGTTGATCAATATGATACACTTTCACTGCAACATTTACCTTTTCACAGTTGTAAAAGGAACTTTTCATTGTGGTAAAAACAATCAATTTTCTATTGTTCTACTCCAATGTTGTTATAACAAATCTGTGAATTCCTGCCATTGCTGATCACTTGGTATTTTTATACTTTTCAAATTTCGGTAACTTTCATCAGCATCAGTGTATCTTGAGAAATTTAGTTTGATCATGAAAATATGCTTAATTTCATTCTGAAGGAAAAACAAGTTTTCAAAGTACTCTAGGACAACTTTTCCAGTTGGAGAACCTGGTGGCAGAGGCTTATTAACTTGTTCTTTGGCATGGGCCCTGATTTTCTTGTCATAATCCTTTTGAACCATTATTTTTTCATTAAAACCATGAATGTCTGGGAGGCCTGCTTCTTTCAATATTGTGTATTATGCCAAAAACTTTTTTATTGAAAACTCCATGGTCTTGCACTTTTCCTCCAAATTGTTCATTATGTTCCTTTTTATTTAGGGCCTTTTTGATTTGCAGAATTGTTTCAGTCCTATCTTGGATTTTCAATTCTTCAAGCTCTTCTCTATTTTTTCTGTTTAAAAATGTAATAAGATTCAAAACTTGAGATGGTTTGTCAGCCAGTTCTTCTTTTGTTTTCTGAATTTCCACTTGTGCTGCTTTAAGTAGATCTCTCTACTCATAAATGATTTGAATTGAAGGCCACTGTGTATGTATGCCTTGAATTATGTTATTCCAAAGGTAGTTATTGATGAAGGCCACCTGTTCACTGAGATTGACCTGTTGCTGCAAAATCTTTACCTGCTCTTGAAGTCAGTTTGCTCTTTGTTCATGTCCCTTAGAGGTAATCAATGCATTTCTATTTGATGTTTCAAGAGTTTGAATATTCTTTTTCAAATTTATTATCTCATTATTTTGAGGGAAATCTCTTCCATGGCCTTTACTATGTCAGTTGCTTCACCTGTTTGATGTATATGAGTGGTGGATGATCCTGTGCTAGAAGTGTCTATTGATTGCACTGACACTACAGTTGCCAGTGGCACTTTTGGGTCTAAATGCTCTGCCAATGTGGAAGGGATAGTTGTGCCAACTATAGGAATAATAGTGGGAGCATATTGAACATCTGTTTTTCTTAAGGCTTCATTTCTTTCATCAGGGTCTCTATTTGATTCTCCATGTCTTTAACTTGAGCAGTCATTTTTAGCACTAACTACATCATCTCATCCTTTTCTGTTTTCTCTTGTAGGATTTCCTTTGCTTGAGGATGTTCATTTGGTGGGAGTTTTAATTGCTTCCTCAAGGCAACAATGTCTTCATTCTTTTGTTTTATTAATGCTTGAGAAACTTGAATGGTTGAAGGATCCACTCCAATTTGTAGCACCAGGTCTTCTAAGGATTTGATACGTAGATCCTTTGCATGTAATGAAGCTTTATCTAACTTCATTTGATCCTGCAAGTTGAACACAGTGTTTTGCAATCTAGTTGCACTCACAGTTTTGTTTACCACCTTAGAGTAAAGCATTTCTGAAGTACTTCTATGAAACTCTATTTGATCAAGTTCATGTATGGTGTCTGCATCTACTTCAAGCTCTGTTTTCCTGTAATCTGCAACTGAATTTGGGTCTGTAACCTTTGGCTGGAGAAAATACATAATCATTTTATTTGTTGAATAGTCAAAAACTATCAAAAGTCTCTCTTTGTTTCCTGGTTTTTCTTTAAGAAATTGAGAATAAACTTTTTTTTTATCTCTTCATTTCTTTCCTTAATCTGTTTGTATTTCTCCTAGATATCAATATCTTTTCCCTGTGCTGTTTTGGAGGAGGAGGGAACTTCTATATTTACCTGTTTCTCAACCATTTCTCTGCCCTGCTCTTGTGTTAAAACCTGTTCTTTCTGAATTTCTGCTAGAGTCTCATTTACAATTATAGTGGCTTCATCATTATCTACCTGCTGATCATCTGTATCATTTATTTCAATAGCCTTTTATTTCTCAGCAGCAGTCATTTTTGCCCTTTTGTTGTAAATAATCTTGAATTTGTTTTCTGCAATGGTTTCTGCTGAATAGCCTTCTTCATTCTTGGTCCTTTTGTTTGAAGTTTCTACTTGTTGGTTGACCACTATAGACTGTGAATTATATATGTTTATCACTGTTGCTGCATCAGAAGTAGGGTCAACCAATGTATTTTCCACCCACTCTAATTGATTTGCAAATTTCTCAATTTGGGGTTTAGGCTCATGGATGAAAGGAGTAAATTTACATTTAAGACTTATACTATTCAAAATGCCGTTAGGATCATAATTCAAGTAAAAACTTTCTTGGAACTTGTAGTCTGACAATTTCTTTGCTATCTCCTTTAATGCATCCCTATTATTTACTATAAATGGGCCAATTTGGTTCTTCAGCTTGAATTGGGTCTTTTTCTTAGAAGCCATGAAATTTACTGCATCTGCATTTAACACCTGCCTTAGATATTCCAATGCAAAAATTCTGATAGTTAAGAATTTGGGCAACTTATATGGGAGAAAATTTGCTCCAAATATCCTTAATTCTATATGTCCTTCATATAAGTACCAATCCCCTACTTGGCTTTGTTCAGACAACTGCAATATCCTTTTCATTTCATCACTGACCCTGGATTGTTCTGTTTTATAAAGTAAATTCATGGCTGGCCTGACAAAAAAATCTGTGAAATCTTTGTAATTGAATTCATTTCTTGTTTTCCTGAGTAATGATGTCCAAAATATTACTGACAGAGGCTGGCCCTCTACATTCATATTTTGTAAAGCCACTGGAAACTGTTCTACTTGGAAAAATAGAAAAAGATGGAATAGATATGATGAATATCTAAACACTCCCTCAGTAGGCAATTTGGTCAACTGATAATGTATACTATCAGCAATGAATCTAGCAAAATCAAATACCATTGCGGGAGGCTGCCCAGGGGACAATGTAGAAAGGAATCCCAGTATAGAGACATTAGTGAACTCATCATTAAAATATCCTAAGATAAACGATAGCATTGAAATTACTTGTCTGGAAGATTCAGGAAAATCAGAGGTGGAATAGGGTGGATTCACTTTCGGGAAATCAACATGAGTAGGCATGAAGTTTTGAAGAATCATAAACCTCTTACGGTAATCCAAATCTCGGTACAACTGAGTCAAATCTTCAATGGATAGGGGCACTACCCTTGGATCAAAATTCAACTGAAGCATTTCATTTTAATGGATTCTGTTGTGATGGAAAAAAGAATTTCTCTATCTTTGTTCACAATAGACCTCTGGTTGGGAACATAATGCAATTGACACAATCTGACCAGGTCTTGAGCTGGATGAGTAATAGGTACAACATACTTGGGAAAATTACACCCCCAAATAGGTATATCATTTTTATTTTTATCCAGAAATTTATCATAACTCCAATTACGAATATCAAGCAAATTAAATTCTACTGCCGCATCAGCAATCTTGTAATCCAAATCTGTTAAAGGACTACTTTCTTAAGTAGAAACAGGTGGTTAATGAGGTCTGACAACTTCAGTTGAATCAGTTGTTAAAGCAAGAGTAGGCTTATTAATCTTTGATGATTCTGGCTTTGGAAGCTTGGCTGAGACAAATTTTGGGGCTTTGGGGCCTCCAGACTTGGGTGTAACTTGTTTCTTTGTCATTTTTGGGGATAAATAAACAAAATTAAATTGTTTTCTTAGTTAATTTTGACACATAGGGTATTTGAGCAGATCTGGGACAATTTTGGGAATCTAGGCAAGGGTTTTAGGATAGAAAACACAAGTTTTCTGGGTGCAAAGGACTGAACAAAAGGATTTTTGGCTTTCTGTGCACTTTTTAACTCTTTTGGACCATGGAAATTGTCTTTTAATGACCAGAATTATTTTAAAATAGAGTTTATGTAAATGGAAAATTCTGAGAAAAATTTGCAAGGGTTTGCCCTGTTTTTCAAGGTTTGGGCATACTAAACTGGAAATTCAGGTCTCTGTAGCTTGATTGATCTGTTTAAATAGTCAATTGGTGAAAGTTGCTGGTCAAATTTAGGAAAATACCTGATTTACAGGTGCTTTGACAGTTGAAAGGATCTTTGGTGACTTCGGCTTTATGCTGGATCTTTGATGCTGCAAAGGGTAGCTTCAATGGTTTATCAGATGTAATAACAAATGGTGAAATTCAATTGCTAGGTGAAAATTTGTCTAGCAGAGGCTTAAATCTTCAAACACACTGTCGGGCGCAGGCTAAATCAGTCGGGGAGGTAAATAATACATAAAACAATGCAATATTTAGGCTAAAACCTTTAACATCAAACACTGTTCATGTCATTAATTACAAGTCCCTTCAATGGCGAGAGGCGGATTTCGCTTTGAATGCGAAAACAACTGGTAGTTTTCGCGTTGATTTGGGATGGTAAGTAGTTTTGAGTAAAACGAACGCGATCGTATCAGGACTTGACACGTCGCATCGAGTGGTATGAAAAAATAACTTTTATCGTGTAACTTTTGACAAACTTCGTCCGATTACTTTCGGAGCGTGATATGGAACGCGCACCGTTAGATCTTTGTGTGGATGATGCAAACATTCCAGATTAGCCTTTAAGCTGTGGGGATGGGAAAGGTGGGACTCGGGCTTCATTGTAAACCATTGATCTGATAAGTGAAGATCTACGGTCATAGTTTAATGCGATGGGAACTAGTGGGGCATGAGGCCTTTTCATCGCATTGAATTAGGACCGTTGGATTAGGAAGATTAAGGTGATCATATGTTTGCGGATGAATGCGGGGGTGCTGCATTTATATATATAAAAGGAGTTTATATATAGAGTTAATGTATTACGCAAAGGTGTGATCACATTCCAAAGACTTTTCCTTTGTATTTTATTATATAGTTATTTTAAACCAATTAGGCTAAATGACTATAGGGGGATCAGGATATTTCATTATTGATAGTTTTTATGTCAAAGGGATATTTTCGGGTTTTAAATTAAACATGTGCATAATAACTTTGACATAAAAATCTTATAATAAGAGTTTTTTTTGGGATAATTAATAGAAAAGGAGTTATATTAATAGGACTAGGACTTTTTATAAGGATTTAATAAATAAGTTAGGTGTTAATATGACTAAAGGGGAAAATGAATCCTCAAAACACATAAATACAACTAAGGCAAGTGAAAATTTAAAGCAAAGCTTCATTAACATAACTTAATCACTTTTTCTTAGTATATAATGTCTTTTGAGGGTTTTTATGCTTCATGAGATGTAGGAAGTTAATCAAATGGAGTTTAAGCATCATTAAGTAAAAATGGGGTCTTTACTTATGAAATTTCATGTTGATGAATGCATGAGTGGTAGATGATGAAAATTTGGGATTAACATAGAAATTTAACACCTTCAACTAGCCAGTCATTGAGCCTTGGGTCTAGTCCCAACAGAAGTCAGAGAAATTCTTTGAGCCTCTTTGACTGATAGTTTAGAATATCCAATATCTATAGGGAAAGGGAAATTAGTTATTGTAGCCTGGTGAAAGATATTTACAATTTTTTTTCCCACCTTCTTCTACCTACCCATTCTTTAATCTAACATTTTTTCTTCCATTTATGCAGGTGCATTTGAGCTAGCAACCTTTAAAAAAAAAATTCTTTTGAAGGCGGTAAAACTATCTAATTCTAACTTATTTCATCTAAGGACCCATATTAAACTATTGGGTTCCTTTTATTTTCTACCTATCTACTGAATTGTCAGGATTAAACTGTCTGAAAATTCTTTATGCTCTATCTAAAACAAGTAAATTAAAACATGATAAGTCAAGATTAAACAGTTCAACTCATCATGGATTGTGGAATTTATTGACACTCTGCCATAATCAAATGCAAAAGTAAAAAGTAGTGGAATTTAGACTTGCACACTTTCATGTTTTATTCATATTTTTCTTTGGGGTATCTTATTTTTTCTAAGTCCTTTGATTTTTCTTTTAGGACTTTTACCCTCTTTTTGCTATTCTATTTTTTTTGTTTTTACAAATATGGGAATACAACTTGCAGAAGGCAAAGTATGTACATATTTACAAGAATATCATCAGTCAATTCAAAATTATTAATCCTATATTTATAGGTCACTAATAGTGGTTTCACATGGAGATGGCATTTCCTGGTGAAGTGTCAAGAACTCTAAGAATATTAGCCTTGAATTTTTAACCTTGATGATCTTGTAAATGTCTTCTGATTTCTGCAACAACTCATACTTATGATATTTTACTCTTCAAAGCTTAGGACCTTCACTCCGGGCTTCAAATTTTGAAAAGAAAACATCCAATCCAATCTACTCACTTGCAATGAATATTTACAATGATGTAAAAAAGGAATCAATCTGGAACTCACTGTTAGTTAACTCAGAAGAATAGTAGTGTTTAAGCATCCTACCATTCACTGGTCCATCTGGAAGATCTGTTCCATCCAAATTTCGGATAAAAAATGCATTGTTACCCCTGTACCCATAAATTTCATAATGTCCCTTCCATAAAAAATCAAATTTTCCATGTTTGCCCTTTTTCTCTCTCCTGGAATCCCACTTTAACACTTTATCTCCTATATAAAAATCATCTTCCTTACTCCTTTTATCAAAAATCTTTTTGATCTTATCATGAATTACTTGAGATTTTTCATATACTTCCTCCCTTGTCTGCTGTAAATGAATGGTTTGATTTATTCTTCGTTGAATGTCATTAATATCAAATTGTGATTCCTGAATAATCTTCATTACTGGAACTCCCAATGATGAAGGAAAAACTGCATCCATTCCATAAACTAGCTTATAAGGTGAAGTACCAATTGACTTCTTGGTGGTAAGTCTATCTGCCCATAGGGCATAGACCAGCTTTTTTTTCCAAGTCTTTTTGTTTTCTTGAAGTAGTTTTTTGATAATGTTGACCAGGCTTTTATTAGAGGATTCTGCTAATCCATTACCTTGAGGGTAATAAGCAGTAGAGTGGCCTAGGGTAATGTGATACTTATGGCAAAAGGCAATCATTTTCTTGGATTTAAATGCAGCTGGATTATCAGTAATAATTTTGTGTCGGAATCCAAATCTAGATAAAAGATTATTTTCAATAAAAGAGATTATGACTGAGTCTGTGGTCTGCCTAGAAGGAATGGCTTCTATCCTCTTAGTAAAATAATCTGTGGTAGTCAAAATCCATTTATGTTGTCCGAAAGATGGGGGATGAATTTCTCGAATGAAGTCTAAACCCCATTGTTGAAAAGGCATCTCAGTAGAAATAGGTCTTAGGGGAAAGGGTAACAATTTCTTTCTCCCTTCAAAAATCTGACATTGGTGACAGGAGGTAACATATTTTTTAACATCAGCAAACAATGTTGGCCAGTAGAAACTAGTTCTAAGAATTTTATCTGCTGTGCTTTTCTAGTATAAGTGGCCTCCGCAGTCACCTGCAAGAAATTCCTCAAGAATCTTGTCAACTTCTGATTTCAGTAAACAATTAAGTAAAATCCCACTTTGTTCTTTCCAATAAATCATTTTATCTAGAATACAATATCTCATTTCTTTGAGTTTGAAAAATCTAGCTTTAGTTCTAGTTAAACCAGGAGGAGCTTGTAAATGTGTAAGTTCAAAGATAATATCTGAGTACCATGGTGAGTCTAGATAGGCCTCACTGATCAATGGAGTCGCCATCTCTTCTTGGTCATCAATTTGTGCAATGAAACTTATATCTAAGGCATTACAGTTGGATTCAGCCATTAATATGGCTAACCCTTGTCCTTTTATCAACTTAGTTGGTTTGATTTCGATATCATACTCAAGGATAGTGGCAATCCACTTTCCTCTTCTACCATCCGGTCCATCCTGTGTAAGAATATCTTTGACTACAGAATTGGGAACATAGGAAATAATGTGGGAGTAAAGAATGTACACTCTGAAATCTTTTATAGCTTTAACCAAGACTAAAGCTTGATTTTCCATTATATTGTATTTCAAATTTGCATCTCTAAGTGTTTTACTGAAAAATGCTATATGCCATTCAAAACCTTGATCATTTTTCTGCAAAAGAACTGTAGCTATGGTATGTTCAGAGGCAAATGAAAAGATAATAAAATATTTTTTGAAGTCTGGGCTAATTAAGACTGGTGTTTTGGTTAAAGCATGTTTTATAGATTCAAAAGATTGTTTTGCTTCAACTGTCCATTTTAATACCGAGTATTTTTTTAGCATGTTATTAAGTTCCTTTATGATTTCAGCTAGATTAGAAATAAATCTTCTTAAAAAAATTATTTTACCTAAAAATGATTGTAACTCTTTGATGTTCCTAGGTGGGTGAATGTTTAGTATGGCTTCAATTCTTGCTGGATCTATCCTAATACCTTCCTTGGAAATTATGTGTCCTAATAATTTACCTTCTTCAAGTACAAAAAGAGTCTTTTTGGGGTTTAAGGATATACCATATTTCCTACATTTAATGAATACCTGTCTCAAGTGATCCAAATGTTCATTATCAGATTTAGAAAACACATTAATATCATCTAAGTAAATAACCAAAAAGTCATGGATTTCTTTAGCAAAGGCTATATCCATAGCCCTTTGAAAGGTGGCTCTAGTATTCATTAATCCAAAAGGCATTTTCACATACATGAAAATGCCCCAAGGAGTAGTAAAAGGTGTCTTGGGTTGGTCTTCTTTCTGAACAAGTATCTGGTTATAACTTGAGAAACCATCCAATAAAGAAATTCTTGAAGATCCAACTACTCTCTGCAAGATGTGATCCATCTTTGGCAAAGGGTAATTATCTTTCAAAGACACTTTATTTAGATTTCTGAAATCTACACATAATCTTATTTCTCCCATTTTCTTCCTAGTAGGTACTAAGTTAGAAACCCAATCAGAATATTTGATTGGTGCAATTATTTGTGCATCATACATTCGTTTGACTTCTTTCTCTATTAAAGGTAACAAGACATGATTAATCCTTCTTAATTTTTGTCTAAAAGGCTTTTGGTCATCTTTTACAAGAATCTTATGTTGAATTATTTTTGTGTCATAAGCCTTTAAGTCTTCGTAACTCCATGCAAATACATCTTGATATTCTTTCAACAGATCAATGTATTTGACTTTTTCTTCTTGTGGTAAAGATTTAGACAATTTTATCATTTTAGGATGTAATTTTGTTCCTATATTGCACTCATCAATATCATATTTGACTGGTTCCATTTTAGGCTTCTTGGGCACATCATTGGAATCAAACAAGTCTTCTAAAGGAGTTAAACCTTTAGGTAAAAGATTATCTTTCAATTCTAGCATGTCTATTTCTTCTTCAATTATTTCCTCTATGTCTACTTTTTCTAAGTTATCTATATCTGATTTAGTAAATAATGTTGGATTTTTATATTTATGTACATCTACACTATTTATTTCACAGTTAAAATCATCATCTACATTACATTCTGAATCTAAATTATCATCAGTATCTATCTTACAGTTTTGGAATTCTTCCTCGTTGTTCAGAAAATTGAAAATCTGTTCATCTTCAGAGAAGATCTGCCAGTATTTAACATTGTCAGGAACAATGGGTCTGTATTTTACTTGAGCAGTATATCTATTTGTTGGTTGAAAAGGTAATTTACAAGTACTAGCAGAATTTGCTAGGCAATGTGCCTGCAAATTTTGATTTCTGGGAATAATAGCAAACTTAGACTCTAGTAAATCATCAACCAAGTCAATTTCTGCATCTCTATATCTGGCTAATCTAGGATTATGAACAGAATATTCAGCGTTTATTTGCTTAATAACTAAATCTGAATCACCCATGATTAAAATTCTTTTACCTCCTAAATTCCTGATAATTTGGAGGCATAAGATCAATGCTTCATACTCTGCCATGTTGTTGGTGCATTTAAAGTTGAGTCTAAAGGCATGTCCTTCCGAATGACTGGTTTCAATGTTGGTGATCCATACTCCAACTCCTGCCCCTGTCTTGTTCACTGAGCCATCAAAATCTAAATGCCAAAGGGCTTCATGAAAGATATTGTCATTGTTTGGTTCAGGTTTTTTGTTAATCAATTCAGTTTGGATATCATCATTATCAGAGTTGCATAGAATGAAAGAGTCAAGGTTAGTTGGGGTTGAATAGATGGGATAATTTATGGACCTTTCTGCATTACTGACCATGTATTTCATTAATGTTTCTCTGTAAAGTTCTTGGGTTATCCAAACACTGTTATCGTGGAATAACTCATGTCTAGTTGTAGAGATCCCTGCAACTTAGCTCCCCATGAGCGAGAAAGAAGCATACCATACTTTGGTGGGATATCAGCTACTACAATATCCATGATCATACTTTTACCTTGGTATTGAACTAAATTGACACACAAATATTTTATCAACCCAATTAATTTAACTTTAGAGGAATCAAATGAGAACAAGTCTTTATATGGCCTCGTTATTTCTAGATTCAGAGTTTCCATAATGGCTTTTGGCATTAAGTTGTGGGAAGCTCCCGAGTCTAACATTGCATTGTGCAATATCTGATCATGAATAGTAAGACTAATGTAAAAAGGAGGGATTTCTCCATCAGCATATGTATCATTCACATCAGGACCAAAAATTAATTCAGGCTGATCATCATTTAGATTAAATGAATCCTCACCATCATTCATGTTTAAAGTTTCATTGATTCTTGATTTGTACAAGTCATTATTTACCAATTCTGTTAAAGGAATTGGTATCTTTAACTTGGATATTTTAGCTTGAATGTTGAATGCTGGTTGAGATTTACTAATCTGCAGAAGTTCATCTTTCGTAATTGTTAACTGAGTGTATTTTTCTTGAGGTTCAACAGTTTTACCTTTAGTTTGAGTTTTTCTTTTATCTTCTGTTTGAGTTTCCTAATTTCTGTTGTCTTTGATTATTTTTTCAGAAACAGTTTGAGTGGCAGCAGATGCTTTGTCAGATCTGGAATTTTCAGCAGAAGATTTAGGATTTGATGATTTAGAGTCAGCTGGATTCTTTTTTGGATCAGTAACTGTTGTTTTCGCTGAATTAGTGGCCTTTGTAGTATTATGCTTTTGGGCATCTTTGGAAGATTGAGCAACTTCATGAGTGATATCAACAATCTTTGGACTGGACTGCTTTTTAGGACTGAGTGGGTTTGAACTTTTCTTGTTTTTTCTTGGAAGAATTTGCAAAATTTTTGTTTTGGGAGCTTCTACATTCTTTTTGTTTTGATTTTGTTGAGGTGGAGCATTGTTTTTTGTCGAAGGCTCATTTGTTTTCTTGCTCCTAAGGTTATACTGGATGTGAATTTCATTGATTGTGAAGTCATAACCTTGCTTGTAGTCAAAGGATTCACCAGATTCTAATTTGAGCTGTTGGAGCTCAAAGAGTTCTTGATCCTCCTGAGGGAGGAAAATTGCATTTTCTTCATCTATCCCCATCACTATGTTTATGTCTTCCTCATCCTCAACATTGTTTTGAGAACTTTCTGCATAGTTCTCTTGAAAAGGGGGCCTAATGTTTTGATCTGGGGAAGGTTCTTTACCTTTTCCCGGATTGTTGCTTTTTCTATAGTTGGGATTTCTAATTTGGGGTTGGTTGTCCCATTGCGGTTTTTCTCAATGTTGTCTAATCTCTCAAATATTTTTTCTAAAGTTCTAGTCATAAGGTCAAATTTACCATCTAAGTTTGAATTTTCTTCTTTGATCGTGACCCTCCTTTCATTTCTAAGTCTGGATTTTTTTGCTAGGATATTGATTTCTACACCAACATCATCTAATTGCATCTGTTCTAATGTTTCAACATTTCTTTCTCTTAATTGGTATGCCATGTCTGGATCAAATCCATCGGGAAATTTAAGAAGTACTGAATAGGGGGCAGGTTTAAGATCAACAGGAATGGCATTATAAACACTATTGTATCTAGTGCAGTAATCCTGAATAGACTCATTTGGAGCTCTTTTTAAATAATCAAACTCTGATAAAATTTGCAAAGGGTTCTTTTTCTTTTCCCATTTATTTATGAAAGCTCTATGAAATGCAGCTAAATCCGCTATGCTACCAACACCTAAATTTCTAAACCATGTTTTTACTTCTCCAATTAAACTTTGAGCAAACAACCTCATTCAGACATCAGATTCATCTATCTCATAAATTTCACAAAAATCAGTCATTATGGTGATATGTTGTTGTGCAGTAATTTGTGAAAATTTATCAAATAATGGGATATCCTTTTGGTAATTTTGGGGCATATCATGGAGGTTTTGGGGTAAAACTAGAGGAGCATATCTTGCAGCCATGATTTGAAGTTTTCTTGAACTAGGAGGTATAACAGTGACTATAGGAGCAATGCTGGATATGACAGCTGATGTGCTGAAAGCTGAATTTGAAGAACTTGGAAATGATGTTGATATATGTATGGAATTGGATGGGAAAAATGTAGTGCTTATAAAACTGGTGGATGCAACAGGCTGAGTGAATGATGGAAAAACTATCCTAGGCTGCAAAGGAAAATTAGGAATAAATGGTTCTGTGGATGAACTTGCAGTGGATTGAGGGTACGATGAATATATAATCCTAGGCTGCAAAGGCAAGTCAAGACTAAAAGGTTCAGTGGATGAACTGATAGTGGAGTCTAAAAATGAAGTGGCAGCATACAAAGTTGAATCTGCTGCTGGAAAAACTGTGGTATATAATTGAGAAACTAGAGGCTTAAATTGAGACAAAAAATTGGCTAATTTAATAGCTTCATCAACGTCTTTAATTCGTGTAACATTAACTCTTTCTACTGGACTTTGAATTTCAGATTTGTCTGATTTTATTGATGCTAAAATAATTTTCTGTTTTTCATTCACAAAAGAAGAAAAAACAGGATCTATGATAGTTTCCTTTAAATCAGTTTCAGATTTATTTCTAAATAATGAATTTTCAAATTTGAAATCAAAATCAATATCGGTTAAGCTCACTAATTCTTTGGGTAAGGAATTAGATTTTCTCATAGGCACTTCAGCTTCTAAATTAACAACTTGTTTTTTCTTTTTATTTTTTCCAATCTGTTCTGGGTTATCTACTATTACAGAAGGCTTAGGATCCGGGTTAGACCTGGTATAGTAGGTTTTCCTAGAAGCCAGAATGTCTATTTATGAAATACCCACAACCTTTAAAGTTAATCTTAAAGTAGAAAAAATAGATTTAAAAATCTTCCTCCAAGATTAAATTTAAAAATGGAGAGTGGTTATTCCCCAGTATGGTCGCCAGTATGTTATCACACTAGTAATTTCTTAGGTTGTGGGATTTTGATTTATAGTTAAAGAAAACTAGGGGTAACCACAAACCTACTTTGGAAATCTAGGATCTAGCCTTCCTAAATTTCAGAGAGGGCTCTCTCTTTAAGATTTAACTTTGTTTTGTTTTAATATTTTAGGCTAGTTATGATTGGGCACTTGGTTTTTGTTTGAAAATTTGGTGGGAAATAAGATTACTTGGAGACATATTAAGACGGATATACTAGTCCATTGGGCTATGGATTCAAGATGTAGCAAGAAAGACTAAAAGGCAAGGCCAAAAGGATGCTAATGTACTCAGGGAAAGGTAGATAACCCTCGGAGACTTGAATAGTTTGATTTGATGGGATGGCTTGCTTTCGAGATAAAGGGCAGTGAAGGATCCTTCGATCCAGAAAAAGAGGAAGGAGGTAGGGGTCAAACGGGACTAGGAGCAACTAAGAATTCCTAAGTCTAAAAATCAGCAGAAAACATGGAAATGATCAAGTAGTTAAGACAAGGAGTTTTTTACACTTATCCTGAAATAATATTCCTAATTAATCATTCAGTTTTTAACACATATATGAAATTGAATGAAACTTCAAAAGAGGAAACAATGACAGTAAGAAATCACTTTACTCATTGGCTTATCACATGAATCCTGAGTTATGAAGTCCAGTTGGCAATTGTCCAGTCTGCTGCTATGTAATCAACACAACAGTCTCCAAAGCACCAGCAAAAATATCTATAATAATCTCAGTAATTTTATTCCACACTAAACACTTCATAAACTAAAGTATTTATACAATATGTTTATTAAAAAAAATCCTAGAGGAGTCTAGGAATAACTCTAGGAAAATAAAATATCTTAACGCACTAAGAGGGCCAGTTGCTTAACAACTTAGCAAGTTTCCCTCTTATCTAGAAAAAATAGAACTAATTTATCTAATCAAAACTGATTGTTGCATTGTTGTTTATGCTTGATGGCATATTTGGAAGATATTTTTTTATGGATTGCTTGACTGATACTCTTTCATTTTTCATCCTTTAATGTTGTTTTTCCTCTTGATACTCTCTTACGCTGCTTCCTTATTACTTTCACTACTGTAAGATAGAAAAATTACAATAGTAAAAATTTCTGATTGATTTTCTTCTTGGATACTCTTTGACTCTGTTGATCAATATGATACACTTTCACTGCAACATTTACCTTTTAACAGCTGTAAAAGGAACTTTTCACTGTGGTAAAAACAATCAATTTTCTATTGTTCTGCTCCAATGTTGTTATAACAAATCTGTGAATTCCTGCCATTGCTGATCACTTGGTATTTTTATACTTTTCAACTTTCGATAACTTTCATCAGCATCAGTGTATCTTGAGAAATTCGGTTTGATCATGAAAATATGTTTAATTTCATTCTGCAGGAAAAACAAGTTTTCAAAGTACTCCAAGACAACTTTCCCAGCTGGAGAACCTGGTGGCAGAGGCTTATTAACTTGTTCTTTGGCATGGGCCCTGATTTTCTTGTCATAATCCTTTTGAACCATTAGTTTTTCATTAAAACCATGAATGTCTGGGAGGCCTGCTTCTTTCAATATTGTGTATTGTGCCAAAAACTTTGTTATTGGCAACTCCACGGTCTTGCACTTTTCCTCCAAATTTTTCATTATGTTCCTTTTATTTAGGGCCTTTTTGATTTGCAAAATTGTTTCAGTCATGTCTTGGATTTTCAATTCTTCAAGCTCTTCTCTGTTTTTGCTATTTAAAAATGTAATAAGATTCAAAGCTTGAGATAGTTTGTTGGCCAGTTCTTTTTTTTTTTTCTGAATTTCCACCTATGCTGCTTTAAGTAGATCTCTCTGCTCATAAATGATTTGAATTGAAGGCCACTGTGTATGTATGCCTTGAATTATGTTATTCCAAAGATAGTTCTTGATGAAGGCCACATGTTCACTAAGATTGACCTGTTGCTGCAAAATCTTTACCTGCTCTTGAAGTCTGTTTGCTCTTTGTTCATGTCCCTTAGAGGTAATCGATGCATTTCTATTTGATGTTTCAAGAGTTTGAATATTCGTTTTCAAATTGATTATCTCATTATTCTTGAGGGACATCTCTTCCATGGCCTTTACTATGTCAGCTGCTTCACCTCTTTGATGTATCTGAGTGGTGGATGATCCTGTGATAGAAGTGTCTATTGATTGCACTGAAACTGCAGTTGCCAGTGGAACTTTTAGGTCTAAATGCTCTGCCAATGTGGAAGGGACAGCTATGCCAACTATAGGAATAATAGTGGGAGTAGATTGAACATCTGTTTTTCTTAAGGCTTCATTTTCTTTCATCAAGGTCTCTATTTGATTCTCCATGTATTTAACTGAAGCAGTCATTTTTAGCACTAACTGCATCATCTCATCCTTTTCTGTTTTCTCTTGTAGGATTTCCTTTGCTTGAGGATGTTCATTTGGTGGGAGTTTTAATTGCTTCCTCAAGGAAGCAATGTCTTCATTATTTTGTTTTATTAATGCTTGAGCAACCTGAATGTTTGAAGGATCCACTCCAATTTGTAGCACCAGTTCTTCTAAGGATTTGATCCTTAGATCCTTCGCATGTAATGAAGCTTTATCTAACTTCATTTGATCCTGCAAGTTGAACACAGTGTTTTGCAATCTAGTTGCACTCACAGTTTTTTTTACCACCTTAGAGTAAAGCATTTCTGAAGTACTTCTATGAAACTCTATTTGATCAAGTTCATGTATGGTGTCTGCATCTACTTCAAGCTCTGTTTTCCTGTAATCTGCAACTGACTTTGTGTCTGTAACATTTGGCTGGAGAAAAGACATAATCATTTTATTTGTTGAATAGTCAAAAGATGTCAAAAGTCTCTCTTTGTTTCCTGGTTTTTCTTTAAGAAATTGAGAATAAACTTTATTTTTGATCTCTTCATTTCTTTCATTAATCTGTTTGTATTTCTCCTGGATATCAATATCTTTTCCCTGTGCTGTTTTGGAGGAGGAGGGAACTTCTATATTTACATGTTTCTCAACCACTTCTCTTCCCTGTTCCTGTGTTAAAACCTGTTCTTTCTGAATTTCTGCTAGAGTCTAATTTACAATTATAGTGGCTTCATCATTATCTACCTACTGATCATCTGTATCATTTATTTCAATAGCCTTTTCTTTCTCAGCAGCAGTCATTTTTTCCCTTTTGTTGTAAATAATATTGAATTTGTTTTCTGCAATGGTTTTTGCTAAATAGCCTTCTTCATTCCTGGTCCTTTTGTTTGAAGTCTCTACCTGTTGGTTGACCACTATAGACTGTGAATTATCTATGTTTATTATTGTTGTTGCATCAGAAATAGGGTCAACCAATGTATTTTCCACCCACTCTATTTGATTTTCAATTTCTCAATTTGGGGTTTAGGCTCATGGATGAAAGGCGTCAATTCACATTTAAGCCTTATACTATTCAAAATGCCTTTAGGATCATAATTCCAGTAAAAAATTTCTTGGAACTTATAGTCTGACAATTTATTTGCTATATCCTTTAATGCATCCCTGTTATTTGCT
Source organism: Pinus albicaulis (assembly GCA_034641835.2). Taxonomy (NCBI): domain Eukaryota; kingdom Viridiplantae; phylum Streptophyta; class Pinopsida; order Pinales; family Pinaceae; genus Pinus; species Pinus albicaulis. The sequence continues at coordinate 306,816,770 of CM076579.1, read as the reverse complement.
ATAAATGGGCCAATTTGGTTCTTCAACTTGAATTGGGTCTTTTTCTTAGAAGCCATGAAATTTACTGCATCTGCATTTAACACATGCCTTAGATATTCTAATGCAAAATTTCTGATAGTTAAGAATTTGTGCAACTTATATGGGAGCAAATTTGCTCCAAATATCCTTAATTCTGTATGTCCTTCATATAAGTACCAATCCCCTACTTGGCTTTGTTCAGAAAACTGCAATATCCTTTTCATTTCATCATTGACCTTGGATTGTTCTGTTTTATAAAGTAAATTCATGGCTGGCCTGACAAACAAATCTGTGAAATATTTGTAATTGAATTCATTTCCTGTTTTCCAGAGTAATGATGTCCAGAATATTACTGACAGAGGCTGGCCCTCTACATTCATCTTTTGTAAACCCACTGGAAACTGTTCTGCTTGGAAAAATAGAAAAATATGGAATAGATATGATGAATATCTAAACACTCCCTCAGTAAGCAATTTGGTCAACTGATAATGTATACCGTCAGCAATGAATCTAGAAAAATCAAATACCATTGCGGGAGGCTGCCCAGGGGACAATGTAGAAAGGAAACCTAGTATAGAGACATCAATGAACTCGTCATTAAAATGTCCTAAGATAAAGGATAGCATTGAAATTACTTGTCTGGAAGATTCAGGAAAATCAGAGGCAGATTAGGGTGGATTCACTTTTGGGAAATCAACATGAGTAGGCATGAAGTTTTGAAGAATCATAAACCTCTTAGGGTAATCCAAATCTAGGTACAAATGAGTCAAATATTCAATGGATAGGGGCACTGCTCTTGGATCAAAATTCAACTGAAGCATTTCATTAATGGATTCTGCTGTGATGGAAAACATAATTTATCTATCTTTGTTCACAATAGACCTCTGGTCATGAACATAATGTAATTGACACTATCTGACCAGGTCTTGAGCTGGATGAGTAATAGGTACAACATACTTGGGAAAATTAGACTCCCAAATAGGTATATCATTTTCATTTTTATCCAGAAATTTATCATAACTCCAGTTACGAATATCAAGCAAATTAAATTCTTGATATCCAGAAATCTTGTAATCCAAATCTGTTAAAGGACTGCTTTCTTCAGTAGAAATAGGTGGTTGAAGAGGTCTGACAACTTCAGTTTAATCAGCTGTTAAAGCAGGAGTAGGCTTATTAATCTTTGATGATTCTAGCTTTGGAAGCTTGGCTGAGACAAATTTTGGGGCTTTGGGACCTCCAGACTTGGGTGTAACTTGTTTCTTTGTCATTTTTTGGGATAAATAAACAAGATTAAACTGTTTGCTTAGTTAATTTTGACACAGAGGGTATTTGAGCAGATCTGGGACAATTTTGGGAATCTGGGCAAGGGTTTTAAGATAGAAAACACAGGTTTTCTGGGTGCAAAGGATTGAACAAAAGGATTTTTGGCTTTTTGTGCACTTTTTAACTCTTTTGGACCATGGAAATTGTCTTTTAATGACCGGAATTATTTTAAAACAATGTTTATGTAAATGGAAAATTATGAGAAAAAATTGCAAGGGTTTGGCCTGTTTTTTCAAGGTTTGGGCATACTAAACTGGCAATTCAGGTCTATGTAGGTTGATTGATCTGTTTAAATAGTCAGTTGGTGAAAGTTGCTGGTCAAATTTAGGAAAATACCTAATTTACAGGTGCTTTGATAGTTGAAAGGATCTTTGGTGACTTCGGCTTTATTCTGGATCTTTGATGTTGCAAAGGGTAGCTTCAATGGTTTATCAGATGTAATAACAAATGGTGAAATTCAATTGCTAGGTGAAAATTTGTCTAGTAAAGGCTTAAATCTTCAAACACACTGTCGGGTGCAGGCTAAATCAGTCGGGGAGGTAAATAATACATAAAACAATGCAATATTTAGGCTAAAACCTTTAACATCAAACACTGTTCATGTCATTAATTACAGGTCCCTTCAATGGCGGGAGGCGGATTTTGCTTTGAATGCGAAAACAACTGGTAGTTTTCGTGTTGATTTGGGATGGTAAGTAGTTTTGAGTAAAATGAACGCGATCGTATCAGGACTTGACACGTCGCATCGGGTGGTATGAAAAAACAACTTTATTGCGTAACTTTTGACAAAATTCGTCCGATTACTTTCGGAGCGCGATATGGAACACGCACCGTTAGATCTGGTCGAATGATGTGAACGGTCCAGATTAGTCTTTAAGCTGCGAGGATGGGAAAAGTGGGACCTGGGCTTGATTGTAAACCATTGATCTCATAAGTGAAGATCTATGGTCATAGTTTAATGCGAGGGGAAATAGTGGGGCATGAGGCCTTTTCATCACATTGAATTAGGATCGTTGGATTAGGAAGATTAAGGTGATCGGATGGTTGCGGATGAATGCAGGGGTGCTGGATTTATATATATATGAGGAGTTTATATATAGAGTTAATGTATTACGCAAAGGTGTGATCACATTCCGAATACTTTTCCTTTGTATTTTATTATATAGTTATTTTAAACCAATTAGGCTAAATGACTATAGGGGGATCGGGATATTTCATTATTGATAGTTTTTATGTCAAAGGGATATTTTTGGGTTTTAAATTAAACATGTGCGTAACAACTTTGACATAAGAAGCTTATAATAAGGGTTTTTTTTGGGATAATTAATAGAAAAGGAGTTATATTAATAGGACTAGGACTTTTTATAAGGATTTAATAAATAAGTTAGGTGTTAAAATGACTAAAGGGGAAAATGAATACTCAAAACGCATAAATATAACTAAGGCAAGTGAAAATTTAAAGCAAAGCTTCATTAACATAACTTAATCACTTCTGCTTAGTATATAATGTCTTTTGAGGGTTTTTATGCTTCATGAGATGTAGGAAGTTAATCAAATGGGGTTTAAGAATCATTAAGTAAAAATGGGGTCTTTACTTATGAAATTGCATGGCGATGAATGAATGAGTGGTAGATGATGAAAATTTGGGATTAACATAGAAATTTAACACCTTCAACTAGCCAGTCATTGAGTCTTAGGTCCGGTCCCAACAAAAGTCAGAGAAATGCTATGAGCCTCGTTGACTGATAGTTTAGAATGTCCAATATCTATAGGGAAAGGGAAATTATTTATTGTAGCCTGGTGAAAGATATTTACAATGCTTTTTCCCACCTTCTTCTACTTACCCATTCTTTAATCTAACATTTTTTCTTCCATTTATGCAGGTGCATTTGAGTTAGCAACCTTTAAAACATTTTTTCTTTTGAAAGCGGTAAAACTATCTAATTCTAACTTATTTCATCTAAGGACCTAGATTAAACTGTTGGGTTCATTTTATTTTCTACCTATCTACTGAATTGTCAGGATTAAACTATCTGAAAATTCTTTATTCTCTATCTAAAACAAGTAAATTAAAACATGATAAGTCAAGATTGAACATTTCAACTCATCATGGATTATGGTATTTATTGACACTCTGCCATAATCAACTGCAAAAGTAAAAAATAGTGGCATTTAGACTTGCACACTTTCATGTTTTATTCATCTTTTTCTTTCGGGTATCTTATTTTTTCTAAGTCCTTTGATTTTTCTTTTAGGACTTTTACCCTCTTTTTTCTTTTCTAATTTTTTTATTTTTACAAATATGGGAATACAACTTGCAAAAGGAAAAGTATGTACATATTTACAAGAATATCATCAGTCAATTCAAAATTATGAATCCTATATTTATAGGTCACTAACAACCCCAACAATAATTCAATTAGTATTTTGATAACGTAATCATGTAATGGAATTTATTTCAATGTACTTATGAAAATATTCTTCACTTCCCATTTCCTTGGCTTTATAACATAGAAATTTATTTGGTTTCTCATTTATTGTTCATTTCCAACTCTCAATTGGTGATTTTATCCATCAATTATTCATTGTTTTAAAACAACATAGTGGATATGGACCAGGTTTCTTCGCCTAGATGCACCCACATCTCAGGATTTGATTTAGACAAGGGTGCAAAATTTACTCCTGTAGGCAGGGTTCCCATATTTGCAATTCTTCTTTCACATGGAACACAATATACTTTTTTATTATTTTCCTTAAATAGGCCAAAGTGTTGAACCATTTATCTCTGATACCATTCGTAATATACCTCAACATTTTTTTATTTTTTTTGTGTTACCATTACTTATAATTTGTAAAATTAGTATTTTAAAGTTTTACGTATTAAAGTTTTCCTTTTTCTTTATTGTTTTTACTATGGGCTACGTGTTGTATCTATGTCAATATTTTATTAACTCCACTTCCGTCAACCTCTACAATGCATAACCTTATAATACTTAGTTCATGGTAATATTTTGGTAATGTATTGTTTGCAATATTCCATGTTTGCATTGGTACTAGGTAAGATTGTGAAAAGTCTTCAGCACTTTCTAACATCGACGATTGATTTTTATATTATCGCATACCGCTTTGTATTACACCATAGGACTTTATACTTCACCTTCCCTTGGGTGGCTATTTCGAATTTTCAGGATGCCGTTAGTTGTAACACCACTTAGGGATTTTGTCTCCTTGGGATGGGAGTTACGACATCAATCGACGATGCAATATCTTAGTGTTTGCATCAACGGCAAGATGGAGAAAAAGTGGTTAGATACTAACCATATTCCTCCCCTCACATCATTCCCTCTTGCCGAAACTAGCTCTAAAACTTATCGTTGCGACCTCTGTTGGTGCCAATGAACATCATTTCCACACTAGATTGTAAACACCTCTCTCAACCAGATAAAAGTGAGAGTGAATTTGTTTGTAAAATGTAAAGATATTATGAGTAGAATTTAAATTTAAATGGGAAAGATATTTTTTTTAATTAAATAAATTTAATTGATATTAACACTTTATAATAAATTTATTTACCATTAAGGTACTATTTTGATTTCTTTTTAAATAATTGTTTGTGTAGTTAAATTTGTTGCAACTATCTCGTGAACATGTATGCAATTGAAATGGAATATGATTATGTATACAATTGCAATGGAAGATTATTATGAATTTTTTCATTTATTTATTCAAAAATAAATAAAATGCCATAATAACATTTGAGGGGATAATCCCCGGATGCGGGTGACAGAATTGACACGCTTGACAATCACATCCCACTCTATCCGGATAATGGAGATCCCCCATGCAGAGCTTCATTTGCTGTGGATCCTCATACCATTAGCCACTCACACGAGACTTGTAGAACCAAAAATGATGACGAGAGGACGGGAACTACGTCACCATGCCCTGAGCATCACCTTGCATCTATCACCATTAATGTCCCTCGTGATTAACTAGTATCGTAGCCATACCCCTTCCCCCGAGCCGACTCAGGTTTTCAATCATAGCACGCAGATACGTGCAAAGCCCACTCATCGCTATCCTCATGGCACTCATCCCCGCCCCTTTATAAAGATGAGCTACTTGCTCCTCTCATTACTCAGCCTGTTACCTTGGCCTTTTTCCCCCTCACTCTGCTCTGGCTTCTCACCGACTTCAAAAGGCTGTGAAGCCCAAGTCCTAGCATGGAGCTGCGCAGTCCCCTTTGGATTTCCGCACTCCTTCCTGCGAATTCCCCCCCCCCCCCCAAATATTTCTTCCCCTTTAGCCCCAATGTTGCTCGCCCTTGTGTGTTACTTTTTCTCCTGAACTGCTCTCCCCGGTCCAGGTGCACAATGGCTCCAAGACTTCGCCAACGCACTATCCATGGAGGTCAAGGAGGGGCTCTCCCAGGACGTTATCATCGTGGAGAGGATAATCATCTCGAGTCGATAGAAGGCTCCTCTTATAGCACTTTTGCGCATTAGAGTCCTGATCTCAAGTAGCATGCAGAAGCCTCTAGGCATGCTGGGCAGAGAGGAGGTCGTGGTTCGAGGAATTCCACAATCTCTCCCTAGACGCACTCCCAGCAATGAAATTTTGTCCCTCTGATGGCTCCGGAGAAGGAAGATGAGGACATGGACATCTGGGCCATGGACTTCGATGGAATCTAGATGCGTGTTCTCGATGGTGTAGACCCGGAATCCCCCATCCTCTGCGCTCTAGTGGGCATTCCAAGGCATACTGTGGCAAATGTGGAGGCAGCTGCTGTGCAGGATCCTGCTTGCCCCATTGAAGAGGAGAACCCCAACAGTGATGATGAAGATGATAAGTAAAGTCTTTGCAGTTGCACAGTTCTCCTATGTTTTTTTCCATGCTTGCCTTCAGTGCCTTTCTACTATTGTTTAGTTTGTTCTTCTTAGATATGTCAACGCTACTGCGCATAATGTATTTCTTGGTTTTAAGTTTTGTTTGTGCTGGTTTCCTCCCTCGAGGCAGCCCAGAAACAATGTAACAAAGGATGGGATCGGTTAAGCGCAGCTTGCCAACCCAGCCTGTAGCATATGTAACTTTATGTTTTCCAAATTAATAGAATACTTACCAAAAAAAAAAAAAACATTTGAGGGATAATATCGATTATTTAGTTGTTATTGTTTGCAAGGTATTATAATAAAAATTAATCCCTTTATAATTCATATAATATTTACATTATGTTGAGATGTTAGATTTTGTTGTTCAAGGAGTTACTATATTGAGAGGTGAATTTTACATTTTAGTGTGAGGGAGATTGGTGATTTTGTGTATGTTTAACCTTGAAATAAAAATAAATTTCTCTAAATAAAAATATGTTCATTATAATTAAAAAAAATGAATATATATATATATGTATAAATGACTAAAAAATTTATAACCTTGAATGAAGGAAATGTGGTAAAAATATCCCACTTTCACTCTATCATAAATAAATTATTTTAATGTCCATTTGAAAGAACTTAATTTTATATTTATACAAAAATTAAGTAATTCAACATTAAAAAAGAAGAAGATATTTTTAAACTTTAAAAGAAATTTCAATGTAAAAATTATATAAATTATTTGAATATTCATGTTAACTAAATTATAGATATATATATATATATATTATGTGGTTCACGAATCGATGATTGCTATGTCCATGAAATATTTGTACCAATAAGATCCACCTGAAGGTATCACTTCATATCGGCTCAACCACAGAGCTTAACCCCCAAGAGAGTCGAGAGAATTGAACCCTTGACCTCTCAACAACATAGGCGCTTTAATGATGGAGACTTGACTAGTATGTGTGTGTGTGTGTGTGTGTGTGTGTGTGTTGACCCACGAGACTTAGAGGAGACAGTGACAATGTTCTATGAAGGCACACTGTGATGTAAAGGTCATGGTTCTAATCACCATGGGAAAAAATATAGCCATGCTAAAGGTTGGTGTGGTCTAGGTCAGGTACGATCCCTCAATGATTTTGCCAGCTTAGATTCCCCTAGGTCTTCGCTACTTTAGCCATCAGTTAGTCGTGCAGGGAGAGACGTAATTCATTTAACTCTTAATATAAAATTAATAAGTGGAATTTAAAATTATTAATAATAATAAAATTCAATGTGGGTTACAAATAAAAATTTTTAATATATAGAATTAATGAATTTTTAGGTGTACTTAAAATATATTAATAACTAAAAAATAATTAATGTGGACAACGTCCATAAATAAAATATTTCAATGCCTATATTAAGTAAAATATGTGGTCTCAACTATCTATATATTATACATGATTTTAAAATATGACATAAATAAAATATTTCAATGCCTATATTAACTAAAATGTTTCAGTCTTAGACAATGTGTTGTGTGGCATATGGTTCATGTAGCTAGGGTTTCCCCAGCTACCAGAATTTATCTTGCAAGTTTGGTGTAAGTTTTAAGCCTGCTTAGATGGTGATGCCGCAAATGCATGGGTCATTGAGTAGTGCATGAATCCACTAATTTGAAATCCCTCAAACCTGTAGCTTTACTTGTTTTCATTGTTGATCATGTTTTCTCTTTGTTGGAGTGTTCTATTCACTGTGCCATGGAGGAGGAGGTATCACTCAGAGCCCTAGTGCATGATCAAAACCTTGTGGGACTTCTTCTCCCCCAAAAAAAATTGCAAAAAAATTAGCTAAGATCCCTGCGGTGGAACACTCTCCTTTAGATCCAATCAAGAGAGCCTCACCGCTCTGTGCAATAGTGTTGGTTGAGAATTTTATGTGCTTGTGGACGAATCCAAAAAATTTTGAATCGTGGATCGCATAATAATGCCCCCCCAAGCTTCAATGTCAAGTAACTTAGTTGCAGTTGGAAGGGGTTTCTGTGTCTTTTTGTTTCTCAATAAAATGAAAAGAGAATTGATTTTTAGATCACATATGTATTTCATCGGATCTAGAGGCCTCTTTATCACTCCTTGGAATCTGGATTTCAATCGAGATTCTGAGATTACTTTAGTGGCAGTGAGGGTTCGACTTCCACACCTCCCTCTTCATATGTGGGTGCTCGATGCACTAAAAGACATTAGAAACAAGCTAGGTATCTATCTAGATAAAGTAGAACCAAAAGGAGGTCAATTTTCTTATGTTCGCATTTGTGTAGAGGTAAACCTCAATGAAGGCTTACCAGAGGCCTTAATGATAAGATTTTTAGAATGGATCCATATCCAAGAATTTGACTATTAAGATATTCCTTTCAAATGCATCAAGTGTCATTCTCATGGACACTTTACCAAAAAATTCCCCCAGCGAAAAATATATGAGTTGGCCCAAGCCCCTCTTTTAAAGAGGTTATTTTTCAAATAACACAAAAGAGAAGAAGGAATCAACAGGAAAAGGTTGCAGCCCTAAATAATGTTGTTGAAGAAGATTCAATACTAGCACCTTCCTTCAACAAAAACTCTTTTGAGGCTCTTCAAGATCAAAAACAAGAAGAAGATACCCCTATGGATGAATCCCCAATTGAGGATCATGGAAACAAAGAAGTGTCGGTGGAAAATGAAGAGAATGTATCTTCATGGGACAACCCTCTTGATCGAGAGTCATATTTTGAGCAAAGAGAATTGGAATTGACACCCTTTTCTCTTGTGAAGATGAAGCATTCTACCAAAAAGTTTTACATGTCAGTTATGGCAATTAGATCAGCCCATGCAAAATCATGCACGGGAGATAACACTAAAGAATCCTTCTCCTCAAATGCAGGGGAATCACCTCTCAAAAGAGGCGGAAAATCAAATAAATAAAAGCGAGAACATTAAATTGATTCTATGTTGGCTTTAGGATCCCAACTCCTCCTATATTCTCTACTTCTCTACTCCAAAAGTCTCTCAAATAGCTCAATGTGTTGTTTTTGCATTCTCCTATGCTCACAATACATAAGAATTTACTCTTGTAAACATGTAGAAGGACTTAGTTGTAGTATCTGTAGAAAATATTGGATTTGTCTCCCATGAATTTATTCATTACCTCAATGGAAGATCCCAGAGAAGAATGACAATGCATTGAATATGTCGTGTATTTTTTGTGACTAGGTGTATATTTAACAAAATCACTACTCATTGTGTCAAAAACAAATGTTTCAGTCTCAAATATTTATATATTATATATGATTTTAAAAAATGAAAAAACAAATTTTATAATTAATACATTTGAAGGAGTCTTACTATTCTACATTTTAATCGGTTTTCATGTATATGTTTTAATAAATTTTGTCTAAAATGTAACCAAAATCTCTTAAAGTTATTAGTTTAAATTGTGTAGTTTACAGAATCTAAGTACATATATATATATATATATATATATATATATATATATATATATATATATATATATATATATATATATATATATATATATATATATATATATATAACCATGAATCTATACATTCAAGAATGATATATGATCAAATCCATAGAAATATAAATATTTTTTTACACTTAAAATAAAAAAAATTGCAACTAAAAGAAGTTGATACCCTTTGCCCACTTGCTAGATCCGCGATTAAAGTGAATTATGCTAGATTTTATTGAAGATAGAATATCTACATCATTTTTTCAATTCTTTTTATGCTTTTTAATTAATCAAATTTATGTCTTATAATTAATTAAATATTTTTATAATATAAATAATAGATATTTTGTGAAATTTGTGAATTTAATAATTATTTTATTAAGTTAATTAATTAAATGTTAAATTGATAAGTTCGTACATCAACTTTTATCAAATATTCAATTATTTAATTTATATGAAATTTGTAAGTGTTATTACCAGTACATAGTGGAGGATGATGATCTTGAAGCTTTGTTTGAATGGCCCTAAGAAAAGAAAAACTTCAATATCAGAAAGAAAATATAAATTATGTAGATATTCTTGCTAACTTGTAATGTAAATAAAAAGTAATTGAGATGGTGTGATGCATCAGTGAAATATTGCCAAATGTCCCTATGGCAAGTGAAAGATACCAAGAAAATTGTGTAGGCCACTCGCTGCGGTTTCGAGGCATCATTCCGAGGCATCTCTCCACCACTCCCTATGGTTTTGGGTATCTCTAGATGGATCGAAAGCCGTTGAAAAAACTAGATTTCAGTGGAAATGAAACTTTACCATAAGGAATAGCACGGTGAGGAACAACAACAACAACATCACGTAGCAGATGCAACATCAACAACATGCTGCTTGGCTCAGCTGGAGGATTTGAGCTTGCTGGTGTTTGGCTATGTGAGCTTCGAAGAAATTAGGACTCGTAAACCTTGAAGTTCCATTTTGAAAAAAAAAATGGGCAAACGCTATCTACGAAAATTTTGACGAGAATTGTGGCAGATTCATTTTGAAATTTTTGGTTTTTTTTTTTGTTGAAATTCTAGAATGGAAAACCAATCAATAGTAAATGTTAAAAATGGCAAGGAAATCTGAGATTTTGTGGAAACAAATCATTTGGGCCAAGTCAAAATTGCTTAAGCTGACAAAACAGGAAAGTGGATTTGGGTAAATGAAAAACAATATCAAGGTATTTTAAAGCGTAGACTTGCTCGCTTTAAATGAGAACAAAGAAGAAGAAAACAAACCTAGAAGAAGAAAAAAAATAAGAGCAACAAAAATACAGAAGAGTCAACCATGTACAGTCCCACAACTACACCTCTTACTTGGTCATCAGATCTCTATGTCCAAGAACTGATGAAGGCTAGGGCAAGGTTGGAAATTTTAAAAGCCAACGAACAGGAAAGAGACCGCAAAATTTCAGATATCACACTTGCAAACCAATGTTTAAGGGAAGGTAATAGAATTTTGAAAGAGCAGGTAATAATGTTACAATATGTTGTAGAGGCAGGAAAATGAGAATGAGAAAGCATGAAGGCAGCATGGTAGGGCAGGAATGATGCAATGGAAGTAAATAAAGATGTGATAATCTCTAAAACAACTCAGGTAGATACATAAATGGGTCAGCAAACAATCCTTTCTGAAAAGAAGGTAGAAGAGAACAAGAAGACATAAATTTCAAAAAAACCAAAACTAGGGTTGATGACACTAATGGTCACAGGATAGAGGAAAAAGAAGATGTAAGTTCTCGTAGAGCACGGGAAAGAGAACATAAAGAAAGAAAAGAGAGAGAAAAAAAATTTATTATCAGGGGAATAATAGACTATGGAAAGAATGAAAGCACTTTCAATTTGACAAGGGACTTTTTGAGAGAGAAATTACAGTGGAGAGGGAAAATTTTTCAAACAAGGAGGGTGGGAAAGATATGTGAGGAAATACCTCGACCTATAAATTTCATCATGGCAACTGTGCAAGAGAAACATCATCTTTTAAGAAAAAAGAAACTCTTGAAAGGCTCACACTTCTTCCTAGATGAGGATTTAACTAGCAAGCAATAATAAGAGAGAAGAGAAGAATTGGAGAAAGTTAGAGTAGCAAGAAATGAAGGGAAAAGAGCATGGTTGTACAATGGTAAAGTGGTTATTGCAGTGTTTGGGCCTCATGGAAAAATAGGGCAGCAAGCTGACAATAAACAAAAAACAGGTAACTCTATAATATGGAGGAAAACAACAGGATCAACATGGATGAAAAGGGGTGAAGACTCAAATTCGAGTCTTGTGTGCCAAACCGTGTAGCAACCAAATCCTACCTAGGTCTACCTAAGTCTAGTTTGTTGGAACTGCAGAGATTACCCTTAGAGGAGGGGACCTGGGACATGGCCTATTGCATAAGGTAGAGACGTAATTTGTCTCACAGAAACTCATGAACATGATGGTTACAAAACTCCTATGTTTGACGGTTATTTGAAGTTAGCAGTTTGGAACGAGACAACAGAAAATGGCAAAGGGTACGGAGGAATACTGGTTTTAGTGAAAGAAAAAGAAGGTAGTCACTTTAAGTTAGTGAAAGAAGATACAAATAAACAATATTTATCGTTCAAAATAACAGAGAGTGAGAATGCCATAAGAATTGCAGCATGTTATTTTGCGCCTCAAGTATCAAACTTACAAAAATAAGGGATTGGACAGCAAAGATCTGTACGCATCTTTAAAGTAAGATATTGTCGCATATTCTCAACATGGAGAAGCTCTTTTAGTGGGAGATTTCAATGCTAGAACAACAAATCAACAAGCTAGTATTCTTTGTTGCAAAGAGGATCACAATCCTATCTGGCTCATTTAAGAAGAGAATTCTCGATGGTTGAGATGTTCAGAAGATGACAAAGTTAGTAATCATTTTGGAGAGGAGTTGCTTACATTGTCTGGTGCTTTCAACTTAATTATCTGCAATGGTCTAAATAGATGGAAAAATTCTGGGAACTTCACTTGCAACAAATATAATGGGGCAAGCGTCGTTGACTATGTTATTGGTTCAGAAAGCCTAATATAAAGAAAATATGAAGTTAATATTGGAGAGTATATTTGGGACTTAAAATGAGATCATAACCCAATTTATATAAAGTCCTGGTTAGGAGAAAGACAGAATAGGAGGAAAACCCAATGTTCTCAACAATCGACATCAAAGGGAAAAATTCTTCTAACACAATAAAATTGCACTATCTTCAAAACAATGTTGAGGAGATTAACTCAAAAGGATAAAATTGGTCCCCAAAGCCTCAATAGCCATGAGTTAACAAATATAATCTAGGGTGAATTTGAGAAGTGCAAAAGAGAAAAAAATAGGAAATCAGAATCAAATTGTTTTCCTGTGAATGCGTGGTTTGATGAGGAATGAAAAATGGCAAGGAGAACCTTGAAAAAGGAAGGAGAGGGGAAGATAAATGTAAAGTTATATAAGCAGATTTAAAAAAAAAAAAATATATATGAGTTCATGCAAACAAGGCGGGAAGAGCTGATATATCTAGACAAGAATAACCCAAAAAACATTTGCCAGGAACTTCAACCAAGGAAGAATCAATTTGAAAATAATATTACAGCCAATCAGTTGTTTGACTATGCAAGGAAAATCTATGAAAAAGAATTAGACGTTGAGCCTACTCCGAGGATCAACACATCTACAAAGCTTTTCATAGTACATCAGGTGGAGGCAGAAATTAAAAAGTTGAAAACAGGGAAGGAAAAGGACTTGGTTAGACTTCAAGCAGAATATATAAAGTGGGGAATGAAAATTTTGGCACCGCACATCATGGAAATATTCAACAATGTCATTCAACAAGGATTCCCAAGGGATTAGACAACTAGTCTAGCAATTCCCCTTTTTAAAAGTGGAGACATTAATAATCCATCAAACTATAGAACCATTATGATCAATCCTTTGTCTGCAAATATTTTCAGTGGCATGGTAGAAAATAGAATCAGTAAGTGGGCACAAGTAAAAGAAAAGAGGGAAAAAGAGCAAGCAGGTTTTAGGCTGAAGCATTCTACAGTAGATCATGGTATCAGGCTGAGACACATTGTTGAAAAGGTTTGGGGGAGCAAAGAAGAATTATTTTTCCACTTTGTTGACTTCAAAAAGGCATTTGACATGGTCCCTAGAGATAAGTTGTGGTGTAGAATGGAAGAACTTGAAATTCCTTTATAATATAGAGCTGCCGTCCATAGGCATTATAAAGAGGTGAAAGTCAAAATTGGAACTTCAGCGGGCATTTCAGAAAGTTTTAGAAGTGACATCAGAGTCAAGCAAGGTTGCCCTTTATTCCCTTCCCTTTTTGGTTTATACATTGAAAAACTGAAAGAGTGGCTAAATTTGCAAGGTGGGGATGGTATTCGATTGGGGGAGTTTGTGATAAAGCTTCTTCTATATGCCGATGATCTTGTGTTGGTTTCTAAATCGTCCCATGGATTGCAGATGCACCTATATGCCCTTGAGAATTTTTGTAAAGTAGTGGGGATGCAAGTCAATACCAGTAAGACCAAAATAATGATTTTCTCTAATAAAAGGAAGCAAAGCCGACATACCTTCTTCTTTGAAGGAAACATTCTTGACGAAGTAAATGAATACAAGTACCTCGGGATTGATTTCAACAAGCAGCTTAATTGGGAGGATTGCAGAAAGAAAAGAATTTTAGGAGGGTGGAAAGCATTATATGCACTTCAAAATAGATGTAGAGAGGCAGAGTTATGGGATTGGAACACAATCAAAGTACTTTTTGGACTCCTAGTCTGTTGACTGCTATTATATGGGTGTGAATTGTGGTCTAGCAGCATCCCTGTTTCAAAATGGAAACAAATTGAAAAAATTCAAAAACGCTTAATCATGAGCAAGTTTAAAATAAAAAAGTTTGGTTCCCTATGAGATAATGTTGAGTGAAACAAGGGCAGCTCCCATCGAAGCAATTTCCATGGTGCATCTTATAAGGTATTTAAAAAGAATTGAGCAAATAGGAGGAGGTAGAAGGATGAAAGTTATCTTCAATGAAGGTATGAGTCAAAGAAATAAATCATGGATGAGACAAAACAACAAATGGATGCAAAAACAGATTATTTACCTTAATGCATGTCCCACAAATAACAAGGAGTTAAATAATTTTGTGTTGGAGAAGTTCCATAAGGGTATATGGGGAAAAGAGTTGGGTGGAAAGAAGAAGTATTATGTTCAGGAATTCAACCCCACTTGTGATCTCCAACAAAAAGAGTACATTGGAGCTAGCATTCCGTGGAGGGAAAAGGTTCTTATTGCTCAATTAAGAACTAACTCACATCAACTTCGGTGTGAAATGGGACCATGGAAGAGACCTAAAGAAGCTTGGGAAGAAAGGGTATGCACTTTTTTCACTTCCATGGCAGTGGAATCAGAAAAACATTTCATTTTGGAATGTGATGCTTTCAGAGACATCAGGGACAGTTACCGCAGTATGTTAGCATCAATTATGTGGCATTGTCTTTTCAGTGAGGAAACTGTTAGAAGGTTGAGTCATCTCATCATCAATTTGAGTAAGAAAAGGTTTGAATTATAGAAGGAAAAAAAACAAGGAATTTGGTAGTCCCATAGACTATTTTTAGTCTCGTGGACGTTAAAATATCATTCATTCATTCATTCACTCATTTATCTAAACTCCTCAGAAGTTCCACAAGTCAAGAGAGATGTACTCATCCTGCGGCTCTTCCTCCTACCAAATCGGAATGAAGTGCAACAAGCAGGTGGAAAAAATGTGAGAGAGGGAGTGTGGCAGCGATATATTAAAATCTTGAGATTTGTCTCCATGTACGCTCTGGCCCACCACAACTAATGAGACAACAACTACTCATCCCGTAAGGAGTAACGTTGGTGTATATAAACCAAAGTCTGAATTCTTCATCCACTTTGTACCCGACCGGGCCACCACAACTCATTTCGTAACGTGTGACATCAATGTATACAAAGCGCACTCTAAACCTTCAAAAAGGAAAAATTAAAGTTTTTTTTCTAAAATGTAGGAAAATGGTTTAAATTGGAGTTTATTTTCTGAAATGAAATGTATGAAAATGGTAAGGCTAGACTGATATAAATATTTAGGTATTAATATTCACCATTTATAGCATTGAGAATAAAATTATAGGAGGATGGAAAGTTTACTTTAAGTTTTAAAACAATTATAAATGGATTGATCTTTCGGTTTGGAGTAAAAAAAAATTCAGACCCAAGTCACCCCTGTTATTTTATATGGGTGTGAGGTTTGGGGCTACTCTATATCTAGAGAACTGTGGAGAAATATTAAGATGATCCAAAAGTAATTTATAACCTACAACCTCAACATAAAAGGAAATACTCCCTACCCTATTGTCTTGGTTGAAGCTATCATCTACCCTATTGAAAGCATGCCCATGTTTAAGTATCTGATGTACAAGAAGAAGTTGTACAACATGGATTCTTAGAGGCTCCGCAAAATTACTTTCAACTGTAGTCAAAATCTCCACTTCCACTTATGCCCAGTCTTGACTCAACCATTGGGGCATAAAAGAGGAGATCAACTTGATGAATAAGGATGAAATTAAAAACACTATTACTTTCAAACTTAAGGATAAGTTATGGGATGATAACGAGTTAGAGTGAAAAATAAAGCTAAATAAAATTAAAAACACAATCACTTCCAAATTTAAAGATAAGGTGTGGGATGATAAGGAGTTAGAGGGGAAAATGAAGCTAAAATATTATAAGGAGGTGATCAACACCACTCTTGCTAACCAAAATTATCTTGTTGTCTTGACTGGTGCTAAGAAGAAAATGAGTATTATAAAGATAAGAACTAATTATCATGATTGATGGAATCACATTCTCTTGGAGTGCATAGCCCTCACTTACATCAACTCTCGTTTTCAAAACATATACTACCGTCCTTCATGACTTATTAAATCAACAAAAGTACATTGATCTAGGCACGTTTATTTTTTTATCGTATAAATAAAATATTAAAGAGTCTTAATCATATAGACCATATTAGTCTTTGTAAACATTAATCATCATCACCACCACCACCATATATACATATAATATAAAAATTATAAATTTAAAAAATAAATAAATAAAACATATATATTATTTGATTTAAGCAAATTTTAAATAATATAGAAAAATTAAAATTTTAAATTTATGTGAATGAAATTTGAATGTTTATTTAATAAATATTATTTTGGAAGAAAAAAAGTATAATTAATTAATATAATTAATCAATAACTTTTTATGTTGATATAACTTTCTGATATATATTGTGTACGAGTTCATTTGATATACATTTCTATTATTTTGAATGCACAATTCAAATATTTTTTTTTGAAAAATCAGTTAAATTATATATACCATTAAATTTATTATTTAAAAAACCCTTATTAAATTCCGAACAAAATAAAAATATATCGTAAATAATTAAAAACATCTTACTACATTTACATAGAGATATATATAAAGAATGATGCTACCATTAATGCTCTGTCACCGCTTATGGATATAATTCGAACTTTGCCCGGTATTGCGAGCGGAGTTTTCAAATTTGCTACAAGTATTTACTTGTCCATTGAAAATTTGGGGAAGGTCGCATGTTTTCTTTTTATATTATTTTAGGTTCATTGCAAGGGAGTGCAAGTCAGTGAAGGTAATGCAAAAGAAAACCTTACTAAAGAAATAGTAAAAAATAATTGCAATAAAAAAATTGTATGTTTATGTTTAAAAAGCTTGGAAAGAATTATTCTAAATTTACTATAATTTTGAATAAATTAAAAAGCTAAAAAAATCAATATTACAACAAAGATTATATATATATATATATATATATATATATATATATATATATATATATATATCCATTTTAACCATAAATCTATACATTCAAAAATAATATATATATCATCAAATTAGTACAAGTATAAATACCTTTTTTATACTTAAAAAATTTGCAGCTAAAAAATTTTGATACCTTGGCCCCTTGCTAGATCCGAGATTAAAGTGAACTATACTAGATTTTATGTAATTGAAGATAGAATATCTACCACCATCTTTGCAATTTTTTAATTAATCAAATTTATGTTTTTTAATTAATTAAATATTTTTATAATATAAATAATAGATATGTTGTGAAATTTGTTAATTTAATAGTTATTTTATTAAGTTAGTTAATTAAATTTTGATTTGATATTCAATTATTTAATTTATATGAAATTTGTTGCAAGTGTTGCTAATAGTACATAGTGGAGGATAATGATCTTGAAGCTTTGTTTGAATGGTGCTAAGAAAAGACAAATTTCAATATCAGAAAGAAAAAATAAACTAGCAGTTGCCTTAAAAGGTGTAAAGAAAGGCCAATAGAAATGGGAAATAGAAATAATTATACTTTGTTTTGAAATAATAATTGTTATATTAAATTTAGATTGTTTAGTGTATTGGTGTTTTTTTTTAAATTGCATTCATATGCATCATGAACCAGCCTAGTGCCTATATCAAATAAATATTATGAGAATAAGAATAGAATAGTTGATAATTAAAATTTTTATCTATTAAATGATGTAAAAGTAATATTTGAGTTAGTGATGTTTAATGGATATGAATTTAAATTTTTTTTTAATATCAACTAATTTAAAATATGGAAATATTAAATTTGTTTTCTAATTAATTATATTTTTAATCTTTCTCTAATCAATTATATTTTTTAATTTTTCTAGATACTAGTAAAATTCACCCTAAAATCACATATATGAATTTAATAATATAGAAAATATATTTCTATCTTTCCTACTTGGAAAATAAATCTCTACTAATTTAATAATATATAAAATAAATTTATAATCATTTGATTGTGATGGTCGTGATGGGAGGGGAAAGGTAGCGGAAGGATACTAATTGCCTCAAAAGTTGATGGGAAGGGAAAGGGAGGGGAAGGACACTAATTGCTCCAAAAGGTGATGGGAGGGGAAAGGCAAGAGAAAGACACGAATTGCCCCGAAAGGTGCAAAGAGAGACTGATAGGTTTATTTAATTGGAAAAGTTGTATGAGGGATGCATTTGTATGCATGTATTGCATTGTTTTGCATTTTGAAGCACACATTGAAAATAAAAATAGTACATAATGTTTTAAAATTATTCGACAAGACTTAGTCTTTATAGATATGGTCCAACACAAAGTTTTTGTGAATTCATAGTTTTCAAATAACCCTTTCTAAACGGTTACTATATTCTATTCTTTCATAGTGTTCCTTTTGAAAAAAATGAGGTTTTTTGCAAATTAAAGGTTCTCAAATATTTCAATTAAATTTCTTTTAAATATTTAAAAGTTATATTCTTCTAATTCTTGTAATTTAGTCAATGAAATAGAAAGCAACTTAAATTTAATTCTTCTAATACAAATATTCTAATTCTTGTAATTAGCTAATGAAATAAAAAGCATTTTCAATTCAATTCTTATAATTCTTATAATTTAATTAATAAAAATAAAAAAAATGATTTTTTTTTAATATTTAATGAATCTTTTAATATTTAATTAGAACTTTAAAATAAATAAAACGAAACAAATTAAAAAACGAGTAATCTTTTAATGATAAAAATAAAGATAAAAAAAAATTAATATGCTTCCAACCAAAAAAATGTGAATCAAAATTCTTCAAGTTTTTATTACTGTACAATACTTACTTCTTGTTACCAAAATAACAACCATATAGTGACCATCACATTATAACTCTTGAAGACTAGCATTTGTTTGAGTCGTTTAATTGAAAGAGGTTGTAATCGGGAGAAACCATGCATTGACTAGGAGTATTCACATAAAGGCCCTTGACTGCTTTGGAGAGAGGATTCACATAATTTGACTGCTTTGGACAGAATTCTAGTTTACAGCATATTAGATGCATAACTACCAATTATATAAAGCCACGATAACTCCAACTTACATGCGACAAAGGATTCACATAATTTGGCTGCTTTGGACAGAATTCTAGTATACAGCATATTAGATGCAAGCCACCATAACTCCAACTTACATGTGACAAGAGCACATCCACACGTGCATACTGTTTCACATTTTAATTTCGATTTGTTTCACCATGATAAGTCAGTCTCATGCATTCCATTTGTTTTACTATATTTTTTTTTTCTAAATAAGATTAATCTATTAACAAAGGGATAAAATTACATCGTGACCGCACTCAAAAATACTGCCTTGGAGGCAGAATTATCATGAAAAACACATATGGAGACTGCCCATTGACAGGGAAACCAGTCTGAAAAAGATTGCCAAAACCCACGCAGGGGAGCAAGTTGTGATCTTCCTGAGTTTGCATGGAACCGAAAGTGTACAAAAAGAAGCCAAAAATCCACATAACCGTTTGCACAGAAACATGCCCAATAGTTTGGGCCGCAGGGAAAGAAAAAAGCCTTACAGTAAGCAGACTAGTCATCTGGAAGTTCTTTAAAAATACGACACCAACCTGAAGCAAGCAAATCTCTGGCAAGAGCATCTTCGGATTCTGAGGGACCTGGATCAGCTGGAGCCATAACCACATCTGGAATGCTGCTAGCTGGAGCCTCCGGAACCTGCATCAACGTGCTGCCAACCCCCATCTGGATGTTCGAAGTCTGGGCAAAGTCCGCCCCAAGTCCTGCTGAATGTGCGCTAGACTCCCCCAATTGGGCTTCCTCATGGAAGACCACCGTAAAGAGAGCAGTAATCCTTGGGCATATCAGGGAGCTGTTGAAGGTGAAGCACGCAGAACCAGTAGTGGGGGGAGGCGAGGTGGCCGGAGGTCGGGGAGAAGGGAAGCTCCAGCAATGGCGAGTATCAGGAAAACGCCCTCTCCCACTGCGGGTACGAGGGTAGTGGCCAGCCAACATGGCGCTGGAGAGAGATGGTGAAACCGAAGAAGGGCTAGACTGCGCGCTCGAAGGACAACCCCTGGTGCCACCTCTGCGGCTCCGCATTTTGTGGCGCAGACGAGGTGGCCGGAGGTCGGGGAGAAGGGAAGCTCCAGTAATGGCGAGTATCAGGAAAACGCCCTCTCCCACTGCGGGTACGAGGGTAGTGGCCAGCCAACATGGCGCTGGAGAGAGATGGCGAAACCGAAGAAGGGCTAGACTGCGCGCTCGAAGGACGACCCCTGGTGC
The DNA here is from genome assembly GCA_034641835.2 of Pinus albicaulis. Lineage (NCBI taxonomy): Eukaryota > Viridiplantae > Streptophyta > Pinopsida > Pinales > Pinaceae > Pinus > Pinus albicaulis. Next base: position 306,795,855 of record CM076579.1, on the reverse strand, counting down.
CACCTCTGCGGCTCCGCATTTTGTGGCGCAGACGAGGCATGGGGGGACCAATTGAGACCAAACAGCAGCTATTGCAGGGGAATAACAATTCGAAAGGAATCCTGAGACCCAAGTAAAGTGCCCAGGGTCCAGTGGTATAGGACCAGAGCACAGGTCCAAAAGAAATTCCCCCTCCAAGGAGCGCGAGACACCAGGTATGGTAAAACTGACATAATACAGATTGAAAGCATAATTGGGACCAAAGACCAGATAGAAACGGACGCGGTGCGACTGAGACAACTCCACAGAAGGCTCATCGCCACCCCGCCATTTAACCTTCCCTCTCACCCATCGTAAATCCCCCATCATAACTGAAGCATTGAAGTGAGCCGAGCATGAGCATGCGAGGGCAGAATCCAGTGCGGTGGGCATGAAGTGAAGTCCTGAACCCCTTGAAACAATGCCGTTGATATCTGCGAAACGTAAATGCAACGATCCGTCGCACAATGGCCAAATATCCGCCATGTCCTGGGTAGGCAGGTGTCGGCCCACCTCGCCGCACCTCTGTCCCATCGAGTTAAACGTCTTTCTGTACACCCGCATCCGGGAATTTGTTTTACCATATTAGTAGTGTGAAGGTTTTGATTTAATTTGTTAACACAATGTATTAATATATGTACGGGAGGTGATATGATGTTTGACATTTTATGATGTAAGATCCCTATCCTCACGACACTCACTTTTGCATGGCGGCATATGAAGGAATAAGGTGCAAAAGTCTCACCTGCCATTTTATTAATCTTCACAATAAGCTTATATCTAGAATACATTGAGAAAATTAATGTTGAAAATCATATTTTGGTTCATGCTACATTTTATTATCGTTATCATCACCGTTATCATTGGCCCAAAGTATAATGTTATTTGAGCAGTGGTAACATAGTGAGCTAGAATATTATGAGAGACAGAGCACCAAGAACATCATCTGGATGACGGATTTATGTAATATCCCTGTTTAGGGGCCATGTGTCTGGGGTCTGCGTAATGAGGGGTTGTTTAGCTGCCACCCTTAGATGCTCCGGTGGGCTGTTTAGCCCACCTTTAACGCGTTGGGTTGCTGCTCTCACTAAGAGTCCGGGCATTTGGTGTAATGGTTGGGCCTTTTTGGTATCAAAGCCGAGGTCTCGAGGTCGAGATGCGCGGAGCGTGGTGGGTTGTAATATCCCTGTTTAGGGCAGCCCTGTTTAGGGTGGGCCCTGCCACGTGTCCAGGGTCTGCGTAATGAGGGGCTGTTTAGTTGCCGCCCTCAGATGCTCCGGTGGGTTGTTTAGCCCACCTTTAACGCGTTGGGTTGCTGCCCTCACTAAGAGTCCGGGCTTTTGGTGTAGTGGTTGGGCCTTTGCCACCACGCTTCTGCTGATACCACTGTAACATTCCAAACAATAAAAAATTTGATAGATCTAAAACATCTTAGTGTTCTCATTTAATACAATCTTTCATCAAGAACCAGAACACAAGAAATGCAGGCATTTTATTTATATTATTCACTGAAAGTAAAATACATGCCTAGACCATAAAATCCTGCAAATGGCATGCATAGCTTCTTGACAATGAAAAATATAAGAAACTGAAGTCCACTTGTGAATCCTGGAAGGATCCACCACATAAACATCACCGCGGGGTTTTCGTCCCGAGATCAATGCTAGAACTGGCCAGGCCAAGTTCTCAACCCAAACACAATAAGATAGATAAAACCAGAATGAATCTAAATGCCTAGCTTCTCTCCCCTTTTATAGGCTTGATGGACTTTCTAGAGACCTTATTTTATTATTTTTCTCGGAAACCAACAACAAATACCATGGGTCAATACCATGGGAAAGTACCATGGTAAGTACCATGGATCGATTCTATCCACTTTGACTAGATCAAGAAAGGGAATATTACAAATCCTCCTGCCCAAATATTGCTTGTCCTCAAGCGATCCACTTCTATCCACAACAGAAGCATTTGTACATTGATTCCAGGATCCCATACAATCCGATGTACCCTCTATGTTGAATGGTCCTGAATGGATCCTTCGATACCTGGATCCCAAACAATCCTTTGACTAATCCTTTCCTCAATGGATTCTCATGGATCCCAATACCACCTAAATCCTGGGACCTGTGGGTTATGGTACCATTTCAACTCTCCATCGTTGTCTGCACCAAGTGGTTCAAGCTGTAATTTTCCCTTGGCTATGGGTATCCTCCAAATAATCAACCCATCAATAGAATACCAACTCATAATCTCTCGCCAATCCATACTTGGGAAAGAATGAATATTTGCAAATCTACTATGTTGATGTTGTTCGATGCTTGATTCATGCTGCTCTACTTGGTTACCCAACATGATGTATTTGGAGAACTCTGCCCTGCTCTTCTTAATGTATAAAGGTGGGTTGTTGGTGTTGCAAGCCTTATCCATGTATTCTTGTAGAGTGTTGCTATGGAACTCCCAATTGTATTCCTCATGCGGCATCATGAGGGACTTGAGTTGTTCCTCAATACTAGATAGCTTGGTCGATGATTTAACACATACCCCTATGAGTTCCTCAAATTTTCTGTTCTCCTATAACACAGTGTCTTGGACTGTCCAGACTCTTTACTTCAACAACATAAGATCTGTCTTGAAATGTGTGATCCTTTCCCGAAAGTATTTCACTGGAAATTCGAGTGCCTTGCTCAATGTCTTTGTATTTGACTGCACTGGATGCCCCACGACCACTGCTTCAACTTGAATCTTTGATTGGCCCTTTAGAAATGACTCATCTTGCATACTATCTTTGTCTTGCTAGCTTGCATGATCATGCTTATCATATCGGTTTATTACTACTAGCTCCTCATTTGATTCTCCTTGGGTGTATTCATCCTGGACCTCTTCACATGTGAGGATCAATTGTCCATCCTCTCTGGTTGTCAAACATGGATGTACTGGTGGACTGTTGTCTATACCTGATTGCCCATACTCTTTATGGATGTCCTCCATTGTATTTATAGATTCAACTACCACATCATCGGAGGAATTGCATCTTTCCTTTCGTCATGTAGTTTGTCAAGGTGACTAATCAGCTTGTCCTGCAAGTTTCTCTCAAGAGCATGGTGTTGTTGCTCACCATTTGTACTTGACTACTCAGATCCTTCATAGGTCCTCTCCTGAAAACCAGCAAACCCATCTATGGGTGAATCCCCATGATCTGAAGAAGTCTCTAATTTTTCTATCCTTGTTGCCTCCTTATTATTTAGACATGAAAGGTCAAGTGCCCAAACTCCCTTGCATACAAAGCATAAGCCTTTCCTCCTTAGTTCATTCTTGTTGTCTCCACAAATCTTTGTTAGTTCCTCCTTGGTTAACTTCTTTCTAAGTAGTTTGATGCTCTGTTTGGTCAACCCCTCAGCTAGTTCATAAGCAGCAGGTGATGCAATTATCTCCTTCCTCCAAATGGCCAACAATTTGGATCTCAATTGTTCGCAGATGGCCCTATCTTCTCCTAAGATCGGAGACATGATCTTTTGCATGTCTGTTTTGATGAAGTTTGAATGAGATGTTGTAATTCCAGTGCAGAAGTATTGGAGCATCTGAAGGACTAATTCATCACACTCTAGATCCAACATAAGTATACCAAATCTGAATTTTGCCATGCGTTCCAAAATTATGCGCTTCTGAAAAAAAGTAAGAAGGGTGGTGTTGTCCAACCCTTCGAGTGCTTATACAATTACCCGAAAAGTCCTCCTCATGATGTCATCATTGTAGGGCAATAGCGGTGCTATTAAGGCTATGATTTTACTGAGATAAGAGGTGACCGTGAGTCTAACCTTTTCACAAGAATGCTCCAAGAACCTAGGTTGTATCAAAGAAAGCATGGATGGCTTCAAGGCCCAAATTGACCCTTCCCATTTTGATTTCTCTATCAATCTCAAAGCCATATTTAATGTGTCTAGCTGTAGGAGAACATATTTTGACTTTGTACCTTGCAATTTGGATCCAAGATCAAAGAGACACTTACTTTTTACATCTTCCTTCCGGGTATCTTTTCACTGTTGAAGGATAGCATGGACCTTTCGAGAGAAGGGTTTGTTGTTCTGCTCTTACTTTTGATTTGTATGTCGTTGCCATCTTTGATCCACAGAAGTATTGTAGCCCAGAGAATCGACTGATATATCATTATGTTGATTCTTGTGGCGTTTCCAAAAATAAAATGATGACATTGGCATCAATGGATCTCAATACTTAGCTAATGAGAAACCTGGGAATGATCCCTGTCTAGCAATAGCTTTCCAACCTTTCAACAATGACCATATTTGCAAGAAAGATATGAATCTTCCATACACATGAATAAATATCATGGGTACATTTATAATATTCCATACACATGAATAAATATTATGGTTACATTTATTCATAAGAGGCTATATACAAGCTATAAATGATTTTGTCAATCATGCCTTCAAATATTTTCACAAATTTAACCCACAGACTTATAAATGATTTTCCCTTCACTCATGTCTCCCAATAAAATAATTTACTGAAAAATAAAAATCCAACTAGGGTGATAAATATCACTGAAGTGAGAAATGCTGGCTAGGGTGAAAAATAAATTTCACTGAAGTTCCTTGCATAAAACTCTCAGGCTGGCAGGATGCACAGCTCTGATACCACTGTAGGCCCAACCACTACACCAAAAGCCCGAACTATTAGTAAGGGTGGCATCCCAGGGTGTTAAGGGTGGGGTCTTAAGGCCCACTACAGCATCTGAGGGCGGGGACCCCTGCGCAGTACCCCTCATTACAAAGACCCTGGACACGTGGCTGCAGGCCCTACCTGCACATGGGACATTACAATTTCATCTGTGAAAGTGCTAGCAAACACATAAATGGGAGAAGTTCCTATGTCCCTATAAACCATCCCAATACTCTGAAAGGCAGTTGGAGAATGCAGGCCACTTTAACCATGGATCACGGATAGATAGATAGTCCACGAAGGGAAAAGCTTTGAATGAGCTGGGAAACATTGAAGGTGGGGACTGGAAAATTCCTTGTATCATTTGCCAAAAAAGATAAGCCGTTATTTTCTTCCCTTGAGAACGTACCAGTTTGAACCCCTCTCAGAATTATTTTCAAAATTATTGAAAGGAGATTATAGTAAATACCATAACTACAACATCTCTAGCAGCGATGACATTCCGATGCCGAGAATGTCAGCCCAAGAAACAGTTTGTGGGCAAATCAACTCTAGCTTGGCCTTGGCATCGTCTAGAAAGTAAAAGGTGCGAAGTGAGACATTGGGTGGTGCGTCTTTCTCTACTTCATTGCTTGGAGTGGAGTCCAACAGTGCCGATGCATCGCAGCGCTGCACTCATTTACGCAACTACCAATGTCAATACCCAACCATAACCATTAAGATTAAAATGAAAAAACAAAACTATCGTGCATTCATATTAATCTTCCATTTATTGATGTTCCAAATAGATTAAAAGGCATGGACAATTTTATGATATTAGTGATTATAGTGCCCAGTATTATTGAATCCCACTAAATTATATATTTAAACATTAATTTACAAATTATATGTTCTATTATAGTCTAATATGAAAAATATGCTCTACACTAATGGGGAATTTGATGAAACAGAAGAGGGAGCCAAGCTTGCTCAAAATATGATTGAAAATATTGAAAACATTTGGATTCAGAGATGACTTAGAGTGGTCAACTATGATATAAAAATATAATGGAAATACCCGAATGAAGCAGTAGTGGAATGCGAGCAGGGATCTTGGGGTCGAATTGGGTGGTGTTGGGTATGGTATATCTTATCACCGTCTCCGCAGTTGGGCAAGTTTGCTTGTAGTAATCTTTGGTTAAGCCTGTCTATGCATCGACCCTGAGAAAATTTGGCAAAAGAGAGGCAACGAATCTATATTGCATTCGGCCCTGAGAAAATTTGGGAAGAGAGAGGGAATGTACTTGTATTGGAAATGCCTGCTAAAGCAAACACAAAACTGCCAGAGAAACACAGGAGCGAGAAATTTTATACTCTAGTGAATTTTGGTGTAAAATTGCTTGAGGCAGCACTCTCACTCTGTTCGTAGGCCAAGAAGAGAGTTGTCGAGACAGGTAAGGAAACAGTGGAGGATTGATACTTGGAAATTACAGAGAGAGATTCGAGACTACTCAACGATAACATTGACACAAGTATAATGCAAAATTGTTGTGCTGACCACAATGTAAGACTATCAAAATAGTAAATCTAGATCAAACTCATTTCATGAAATCAGTTGCACAGACGCTCGACACTGAGCCGCCCTTACCGCAAGTGATTTATGGGTACAAAGCAATACATCAAATCTGGATCAAACCCACTTCATGAAATCAGTTACACAGACGCAGGACACGAAGCCGCCCTTGCCGCAAGTAATTTATGGGTTCTCATGAAATCAGTTGCATAGACGCAGGAAACGAAGCCGCCCTGATGAAATCAGTGGCATAGACATTGGAAACAGGGCCGCCCTTACCGCAAGTAATTTATAGGCATCCTAAAAATAGTTGACAATATTGGCAGCTGACCCTGAAGTTTGAACAATATTGGTTTGCACATATTATTACAATAATTAATTATTAATTGATTGAAGAAAGAAAAAAAGAGTTGATTCAAAATAAAAGGCCTATCAACCTAATTATGTAGACATTCTCGCTAACTTGTAGCGTAAATTAAAGGTATTTGAGATGGTACGATGCTGCAGTGAAATATTGCCCTACATCCCTCTCAAAGATACCAAGAAAATCGCGTCAATGGTCACTCATTTATCTAAACTCCTCAGAAGTTCCACAAGTCGAGAGAGATGTACTCATCCTGCACCTCTTCCTCCTGCCACGTTGGAATGAAGTACAACGTGCAGGTGTCATCAATGGATAGGTAATTTGGGAATTCAAGGCACTCGCTGCTGTCGAACAGACACCCCAGAAATCCCGCTCCTCCGAAATCTGCTCGCTGTTGCTCCCCAACTCCGTTTCTGAAACCAAAGATGATTTCAACGGGGAGGCGAGGGAGACACAATTATGGACGGCAGTTCGTCCCCAGAAAATTTAGCGGCAGCGACCTGAATCTGACGGGGAGAAAGAGAAAACGCCGAAGGAATGGAAGGTACAAAATTTGGAAAGTTAGAGTTTCGCGTTAGGGCCTCGTAGGCAATAAATTGCAGAATCATAAGCGCGGGCGGCTTGCTCTACCCTTTTGTAGGAGCCGAGCCATATCTTCGCTCTAGTTTTGGGCATCCGGATTTCGAACCCCCAACTTCCATATTTTCACATTTGGACCCCTTTAAATGGGTGGCAATTTTGTCCCCTTAATGTGGATATCGCGAACGGTTCTCTCGGGAGGTTTTCCCCATATTTGGCTACGCAATGCCAACGCTGTCCGATGGAAGGTAAACAATGAACCACAATTTATATATGTTGCAGTCTGTTTAAGCTGCAAGGCGGAGGCGTAGAGCTTGGTAATTGCTGAACTGCAAATCTCAAATCAAATGAATATGCATTGTGTGTGGACTTTATGCATTGTGTGCGGACTTTAGCTGTGGAGTTGACTATTTATACGTATGGTTGAACCGTGTATGCACGTATGGTTGTGATTTCTGGAAGAAATACGAGAGAGCGTGTGGAAGCGATATATTCCAAACTTGAGACCTGTGTCCATGTACGCTGTGACCCACCACAACTCACGAGACAACAACTACTCATCCCTTACCCGTAAGGAGTAACGTTGGCGTATATAAAGCAGAGTCTGAATTCTCCATCCACTATGTGCCAAGTCGGGCCACCACGACTCATTTCGTAACATGTGACGTCAACGTATACAAAGCTCACTCTGAACCTTCAAAAATAAAAAATTGAAGTTCGTTTTCTGAAATGCAGGAAAATGGTTTAAATTGAAGTTCGTTTTCTGAAATGCAGGAAAATGGTTTAAATTGAAGTTCGTTTTCTGAAATGACATGTATGAAAATAGTAAGGGTGAGAATCATAAAAATACTTAGGTATTAATATTCACCATTAATTCAAATGGAACTATAAAATTTAAGTATTAATATTCACTATCAATTTAAATGGAATTATAGCATTGAGAAAATGATTATAGGAGTATGGAAATTTTATTGTAAGTTTTAAAACAATTATAAGTTGATTGATCTTTGAGTAAAAAAAATCTCAGACCCTAGTCACCTCTTTTATTTTATATGGGTGTGAGATTTGGGGCTACTTTCTATCTAGAAAATTGTGGAGAAAGATTAAGATGATCGAAAACCAATTTATAACATACAACCCCAAGGTTAAAGGATTCTAAGAGGCTCTCCAAAATTACTTCCACCTGGAGTCAAAATCCCCACCTTCCACTTAATCGAGCTAGTCTTGACTCAACCATTGGGAGATAAAAGAGGAGATCATCTTGATGAATAAGGATGAAATTAAAAACACCATTACATAAGTATTGAGAGGTTTCGGTAGTGCATTGTATTAGATATCATTTTTTGGGATTCAACTGCGTTAAGTAATTCATTCAACTATGACCATTTCCATGAGAGATGGTAGTAACTAACTAATTTCTTATCATTTTTGAATAACCCACTTAGCACTCATTGGATCGTCTAACTAATTTCTCGTGATTTTTGAATAGTCCACTTAGCACTCATTGCATTGGCTAACTAATTTCTCATGATTTTTGAATAGTCCACTTAGCACTCATTGCATCGGGTGATGCTCACAGGGGTGAAGAAGTGGGATTGAAATTATTGAAATGAATAACATAGCATCAATCATCACTTCCGGGGCTTGCACCCGGTATCAAGGACTTCCCAAGAGGTCACCCATCCTAGATCTCCTATGGCTCAAGTGCGCTTAACTATGGAGTTTTCCCCACAATCAAGCCCACTTAGCTTGCTACCCCATTTGCAAAACCTTAGCAATTATTGTGTCTCATGAACCATTCAAGTAGATCTTCCTTTACTATTTTGTATTTAAGTATTGAGGGTTTTCGCAGTGCATTATATTAGATATCATTTTTTGGGATTCAACTGCGTTAAGTAAGTCATCATTTACATGAGAGGTAGTCGTAATTGACTAATTTCTCATGATTTTTGAATAGTCCACTTAGTACTCATTGCATCGGGTGATGCTCACAGGGGTGAAGAAGTGGGATTGAAACTAGTGAAATGAATCACATAGCGTCAATCATCACTTATGTGGCTTGCACCCAGTAATTAGGACTTCTTAGGAGGTCACCAATCCAAGATCGCCTCAGGCTCAAGCGTGCTTAAATATGGAGTTTTCACCACAATCGAGCCCAGCTAGCTTGCTACCCCATTTGCAAAGCCTTAGCAAGTATTATGCTTAACCATTCAAGTAGATCTCCCTTAAATACTCCTTTGTATTTAAGTATTGAGGGGTTTCCGCAGCGCATTATGTTAGATATCATTTTTTAGGATTCAACTACGTTAAGTAATTCATTTAATTATGACCATTTCCATGAGAGGTAGTTGTAACTGACTAATTTGTCATGATTTTTGAATAGTCCACTTAGCACTCATTGCATCGGTTGATGCTCATAGGGGTGAAGAAGTGCGGTTGAAACTAGTGAAATGAATCACATAGCATTAATCGTCAGTTCCGGGGCTTGCACCCAGTAACCAGGACTTCCGAGGAGGTCACCCATCCCAGATCGCCTCTCGCTCAAGTGCGCTTACTTTCAAATTTTAAGATAAGTTGTGGGATGATAATGAGCTAGAGGGAAAATGAAGCTATATAAATTTAAAAACACTAAAACACAATCACTTCCAAATTTAAAGATAAGTTGTGGGATGATAAGGAGTTAGAGGGAAAAATGAAGCTAAGATATTATAAGGAGGTGACCAACCCACTCTTGCTAACCAAAATTAACTTCTTGTCTTGACTAGTGCTAAGAAGAAAATGAGTATTGCCAAGATAAGAACTAATTCTCATGATTTTAGGAGTGAAACCTAGTTGAAGATGGAATCACTTTCTCTTGGAGTGCCTAGCCCTTACTCACATGAGCTCTCTCCTTTTCAAAACATTTGCCATACTAGCGTCCTTCATAACATGTTAAATCAGCAAAAGTACATTGATGTGAGCAAGCATTTTTTTTATCAAATAAATAAAATATTAAAGAATCTCAGTTAACTACTTCCTTTTAAAGTCCTATACACCATATTAGTTTTTTTGGACATTAATCACTATCAACACCACCACCATATATATATATATATATATATATATATATATATATATATATATAAAATAAAATTATAAACTTCAAAATATATAAATATATATAATTTTATTTAAGCAATTTTTAAATAATATAGAAAATTTAAAATTCAAAATTTATGTAAATGAAATTTGAATATTTATTTAATAATATATATATATATATATATATATAACTTTTTATGATAATTTTTTCAGTTTCTGAATACATACACGAGTTCATTTAATATACATTTTTATTATTTTGAATGCATAATTAAAATATTTTTTTGAAAAATCACTTAAATTATATATACTATTTAAATTTATTATTTAAAAAAACCTTATTAAATTTGGAACAAAATAAAAATTTACCCTAAAATAATTAAAACATCTTACTACATTTACAAAGATATATATAAAGAATGATGTTACCATTAATGCTCTGTCACGGCTTATGGATATAATTTTAACTTTGCACGGTATTGCCAGCGTTTTGAAATTTGCTGCAAGTATTTACTTGTCCATTGAAAATTTGGGCAAGGTTACATGTTTTTTTTACATATTATTTTAGGTTCACTTCAAGTTACTGAAAGTCAGTGAAGGTAATGCAAAAGAAACAATAGTAAAGAATGACTGCAATTAAAAAAAAAAAAATATTAATGGATTTGGGAACAATATCTTGTTTTGATACAGGTCTCTTACCATTATCTATTAAAACAGAATTTTGTAATTCTAAAAATCTTGAAATTTGAGACAGTGACCAATGAGCCCTCTACCTGTAAATTAACAAGTGGCAAATTTATAACTGGTACTAAAAGAATTTTGTAAATCTGAAAATCTTTAAATTTGAGACCGTGACCAACGACCCCCTCTACCTATAAACCTGTAAGAATTTTAACCAGGGACAAATTTACGACTGGTAACTTAAATGCTTAAATTTTTTTACCTTATCACTTTTAACGTTGCAGAAATTTCACTCACCATCAAATACGTCTAGAAAACATAATAATAATTAAAAAGAAAAACAAAAAAGCAAAAATGTTTCACATAAAGTTAAATTCCAGGCCTGGTCGATAATAATGCTTTTTGAAAAATTATATTTGCACGGTACTGCCAGCGTCGTCAAATTTCCTCTATACCGTGAATTTTGTTAGCGTTATTGTGTTGTGACATGTACACAGTATTGTGATATGTATTGTGCTTTGCTGATTATGATTTTGGATGTTTTCTTTATGCTTTTCATAAATAAATCAGAAGTTGGAAATAATATTAGCCAATACCCTTGGATGGGTTATGTATATACTTCTTATTTTATCTATATATTTTTCTTGTTATTGGCAGGAACCAATGAAGAGTTAGTACAGTGCATAACCCTGCTAGTGATTGGACTTGTGGAGACCAAAAACTTGTAGGAACCAAACCAGACCACAACCTCAAAACTAGGTTATAAATATGCTGCCAAAACGTTCCAGACTTTAACTGAAAGATATGAAGAAAAGTGTGAGTGGACAGGATCTCATTTATCTCAACATGTCAAAAGTTCCACAAGTTCAGAGAAATGTACCCATCTTGTTTCTCCTCCGCCTGCAAAGTCGGAATGAAGTCCAACGTGGGGATGTCGTCAATGGACGGGAAATTCTAGATTTAGGGCAGGCACTACTGTTGAACAGAGACATCCAGAAATTCCGCTCCTTCGAAGTCTGCTCGGTGTTGCTGCACAACTCCGTTTTTGAAACCAAATATGATTGCAACGGGGAGACAAGGGAGACACCATTATTGCTATTATTAGTGTATGGAGAAAGCCAAGTAGATGGGGGTTAGAACTCTCTTTCTAAATTAGGAATAAGTTAGATCTAAAAAACTCTATATACTAGCAATTGACCCTAAAGGTTCAAAGAAGGTATGGAATATTGGGAAGATCATGTGGCCAAGATTTGGGAAGATTTGTCTTTCATCATTGTGCTTGAAGTTTCTTACCAAGATTTTGGAGGATTTGTCTTTCATTGTTGTGCTTGAAGTAGCAAGTTTATCTTGTGGTTATGCATAAAACAATATGAATGAATTATCACCAAAATATCTAAATTCTGAGTGCATTGTTGTGCTTGAAGTAGCAAGTTTGTCTTATGGTTATGAAGACAACATCCTAAATTAATTATCACCAAAATATGTGAATTGTGCGTGCAATTGCAACAACTATCCCAGATAACTATCCCAAATCTAAGATTGGGAGTGTGGTACCCCAAAAATATGCTACTGCACATTTTAACCACGACCATGTAGACCCTGCAAATAATCTTGCTAATACAATATCAACATCAGAGCAGAAGGATGAAATCCATGCTAATCATGTAACTATTTGAAATCGGATAGAACAACCACGTGATTATGAGGACATGAACATGTTCATTTAACGTGACTTGGCTCAATGGTCCCTATAGAGAGTGTTGTTGCCCTGTCATCATCTAAGTCAATTCATAATTATCTTCAATTTGCCATGTAATTAGTAGTAGTCAATTTATTCGAGCTATGCCACGAATTTGAAAATATTTAAGTAAAGATTTCCCTCTTAAGAAAAGTCCAAAAGTTGATACTTCCAATTTTCTTCATATAAACATAATAGTGAAATTTTACAAGCTATACTTGAACCCGTAGTACGAAGGCTTGTATTCTGTGGGGTCTAATTTTACTTATTGCTTAGCTTTCAAATTGTGAGGTCTATTTATACTTATTTTCTGGCTTGTAGTTTTTGGGGAAATGGTGCATTTTCTGGTGTGGTTTCTTGTGCCATTTGGCAATTTCATGCTGCTGGCTTGGATCAGAAATGGTTTTTCCACCCTAGTGTGGTGAATCCAGTAACATAGTTGATCACATCTATGGTTGTGCAAGTGATTATTAAATCACTCACACTTTTTGTCTGTGTTTCTTTTGATTTTTAGAGACTCTATCATAATTATTCTTGCATAGAATAAGAAGAGGAAAATCATAATCAGATGCAATCTCTATTGGGTATGATTTCAAAATCCCTTTCGGCAAAAGTTGAGAAGGATCAACCCAAGGTTGCTGCCATCCATAGAAAAAGAAGTGAAGAGACTCTACAAGTTAGGTATCATTGTTCCTATAAGGTTTTCTGATTGGATATCTAATCTAGTCCCTGTAAGAAAGAAGACTGGTGAAATAAGGCTTTGCATAGACTTCAGAAATTTAAACAATGTGTCACTAAAGGATAATTACCCCCTTCCCAAAATGGATCACATCTTACAAAGAGTGGTTGGGGCTTCCCAAATGTCTTTGCGTGATGGATATTCGGGATACAATCAGATTTTAGTACATGAGAAAGATCAGGACAAACTGCCTTCACTACACCTTCGGGTACGTTCAAATATGAAAATATGCCATTTGGACTAAAGAATGCAAGGGCTACCTTTCAGCGTGCAATGGATATAGAATTTTCAGATGAGAAATATGTTTTTATAGTGATATATTTAGATAATTTGACAGTTTTCTCCCATTCTGATGATGAACACTTATATCACTTAAGGATTGTTTTTCAGAAACGCAGGAAGTTCGGAATCTCTCTTAATCGGAAAAAGAGCCTTTTTTTCCATGGAAGAGGGAAAACTTCTCAGTCATGTCATCTTTAACGATGGAATTCGGATTGACCCTTCTCGGGTTGAGGCAATTCATCAAATTGACTTTCCATGGAACAAGAAAGAAATCTGGGCTTTTAATGGTAAGATGAATTTATTACGTAGATTTATTCCAAATTTAGCTGTGCACCTTCGAGAAATGACCAACATGTTGGAAAAGGAAAATGAGATAAAGTGGTCCGAGGATGCCAAGAAGTCTTTTAACGTAGTGAAATTTGCTTTGATACTGCCCCTGTTTTAATAAGCTCAGATTACACTATTGATTTTATTATATTTTCATTCGCCTTCTAGCACACCATAGCTGCAGTCTTAATGCAAAAGAAGGACAAGACTGAACAACCTATTTCATTTTTCTGTTGAACCATCAAGGATGCAGCTCTTTGGTACAATATCATAGAGAAACAGGCTTTGGATTTGATAAAGGTGTTGAAGGATTTCCGTGTCTATATTTTACATTCTCATACTTTGGCTCATGTACCTAATGCAATAGTAAAGGATGTTCTTATGCAGACAGATCCGGAAGGTGGAAGAGGGAAATGGATAACAACGATGTTGGAATATGACCTCAAGATCAATCCCACAAACCTGATCAAAGGTCAAGGTTTAGCAAAGCTTATGGCTGAGTCAAATTTGCATGTTTTAGGTATCAATCTTATTACATCATTGTCCGATGAAGAACAAGATGTCACTCTGATATAGGTATCTGATATGTTTCTTTCATCTCCTTGGTATTCTAATATAATATATGTTCTTTAGCATTTGAACCCTCCTCCAGGCATGACTAAGAGTAAGGGTAGGTCTTTAAAGTTGAAAGCTTCCAAATATTGCATTTTGGACAACGCCCTTTATTGGAAAGATCCAGGAGCTATGTTGATGAATTGTTTAGTTGAGAGTGAAGCCCAAGAAGTTATGAATGATTTTCATAAAGGAGACTGTGGGGGCCACCTTTTCTGGAATGAAGTATTGAGAGTGGGATACTATTGGCCAACTCTCTTTGCAAATTTGTACAAAACAGTGATGAGTTGCCATGAGTGTCAAGTGTTTCAGGGTAAAAGAAAACTTCTTCCATTACCTTTGCAGCCTATTTTAATTCATGCATCATTTCAACAGTGGGGACTTGACTTCATTGGAGAGATTCACCCTACATCATCTGCACAACACAAATGGATATGACAACCACCGACTACTTCACCAAATGGATCGAAGCGATCCCAACAAGGCAAGCAACATACCTAATAATTATTTAGTTTTTGGAGACTAACAAATTGTCATGTTTTAGTTGTCCTCAGATTATTACCGATAATGTGGTAACTTTCAAATCAAAGAGGATGGTTGAGTTTTCTGACAAATATAACATCAAGTTGGGGCACTCAACTGCCTATTATCCGCAAGGTAATGACTTAGCAAAGTCCTCTAATAAATCCCTCATTAATATCATAAAGAAGATGCTGGAGGCCAACAAGAAGAACTGGCACAAAAATGTTGTGAATGCCTTGTGGGCAGACACGGTGAGTAGTAAGAAATCTATCGGAATGTCCCCTTTTCAGTTAGTTTATGGAATAGACACCATTTTTCCTACATCACTTGCAGTCCGGGTCATGAAATTGTTGCAAGAAGGAGGAAGTGAGGAGAATGATGTACATCGCTGGATCAATTAGATGATCCATCTTCAGTAGATGAGAGATTAGGTATTTTAGAACACCTCGAAGCTTCATGAGAAGATAAAGAAGGTGTATGACCGTAAGACCAAGGCAAATAAATTTAAGCTTGAAGATGTAGTCCTATCGTGGGATGCAAGGAACGAGGAAAAAGGGAAGCACAAAAAGTTTGAAAATCTATGGAAAGGGCCCTACAAGATCTTATCTATTCAAGGAAAAAATGATTTTCTACTACAGGATATGAATGGAGAAGAATTTTTAGGAGGACCGGTCAACAGTAGGCTCCTTAAGCATTATTATTATTGATGCAGTTTTCAGATTTCTCACTACCATTGTAAATACCAGTTTAACTTTCCTGCAAAGTGTGAAGTTGAGAATCACTGAAGCTTGGGGCCCGAGGTGAAGGCTATAAAGTTTCATTGGTTTTCTGTTGTTTTCAAAATTAAGTCAGTCAAATTCAAGTCAGTTTTGAGTCAATTTTAAAAGTCAGTTTTCTGTCAGTTTGAGTTTGTTACAAATTAGTTTAAGTTTTTAGTTTTTAGTTTTTAGTTAGTCATTAGCTTTTGACTCCATGCCCAATGGATATGCACTTGGTCTATGGTGTTCTTGCCACCTCCAAGGAGCTACCATCCCCAGCTGGAGCCAATGTTAGTGTCAGTATTTGAATTCTTCCACCAGTGATCAAATTAAGTCTTTCATGTCATGTTAGGGATCCCATTTTGAAATTTTTGTCATTCCACTAGGTCATGCAAAAATTTGGTAACTTGGTGCAAATTTAAATCAAGTCACTCTTTTCAAAAAACTTATGTCATTTGCTGGCTCATTTCATCACTATTGCTGAGTGTCCATCATTCATGAGTCTTTATCACCTTTTCAGTCATGTCATCATGAAGTCCATTCAGTCAAGGTGTCCATTAGGTCTTAGGGTTTTCAAGTTCCATTAAAGCATCATTTCCATTGCATAAAGGACTAGCAAGTAAAAGGGTGACCAATAAATTCACTTTACCATGTAAAGTTGAAATGTAATATGTAATTTTTATTTCCATTATGTAATTTTATGTTTTCTCAATATGTAATAAGTTCATGGTTCAAGGATAGCTACCAACTCAAAATTCCATATGCCAAGAAAGCTCAAAGTTTCAAAGTCTTAGTGTTCTCAATCTTTCAAATGATCAAACTCCAAAGATCAAAAGAAAAAGTGAAAGGTAAAGGTTCGAAGGTTTAAAGTGAATGTGAAGAAGAGAAGTGGGTCGCAAAAGTAAATTTATTCAAATCACCAAGTATAAAGCCCATCAAAAGGAAAAAAAGGAACTCATTTTCTCTCCAAAACATCGATATCCCACTTCCTCAGCTCGAAAATCAAGTTTGCAGTGTCAAAAACCAAGTTTTTAGGTGGCGCTGCTCTCCTGGAGGCAAGGCACTACACTCCTAGCACTGGTGTTGCGCTCCTGCCGAGTTTCATTCCAAGCTTCCAAAACTTCGTGCAAGCAGTCCAAATCATCAGCAAAGGGTTCCTCCACCTCCTAGCAAGTAAGAAACACATTTTTATACCCTCCTTGCATTTCCCAATTGCAAAATTTAAGGTGTTTAACTTCTCATTCAAATTTGCAAGTTTTCAAGCTAGCAAACCCTAGTTTCACTCTCACAACCCTAAATTTGTTCCCTAGACCTCACATTCCCTTCCCATATCACAATAAACCGTATCCCTATCCCTACATCACTAAATCCATGTCCCCAAGTTACATTTCCCAAAACCCTAGCTCCTAGGCTGCTAATTCCTAGGTAGTTCTATTATCATACCTGTAATAAAATTCTAAATCCCATTTCCCTAAGTGTTTTGATATCATATCACTCCCCTATGTTCCCTAACGCCCTTCCCTATTTCCCCAATTTTTCCTACTCCCATCCCCACTCCCTAAACCTATTTTCCATTCCCCTTTCCCTTCCCTAGGGTGTCAAAACTAAAAACACCATGGACGAGGAAGATAGAGATTTCATGGAGAAGGAGGACATAGAGGAAAGAAGACCTCATAAGTGAGGAATAATTTGGAGACTTGATCCTACTAACACTAGAGAATTTATGGCCTCACCCATGACAGTCACTTGCTTCAAATATGTTGGTTTCTTCATTTCTGTGAAATGGTTCAAAGAGTTTAACACCACCTTGTTTTGAGAAGAATTTTCATCTCAAACCTTCAAGACAATCAGGTGACCCTTGCAGGTGTGACCTTCACCATATCCACACCCATCATTGTTGATGCCACAAGGATACCTAATGTGGGTGAGAAGTGGTTTAAAGCCAAAGACCTAGATGACCAGTATTATGAACCATTCATCAAGCCACAGTACAAAAATGAGGGAAAGAGAGTCTTCCCTTTTAGTTACCTTCTTGATAGATAAGCTCCCATGATGAAGATTATCATGAAGTACTTCTCTTCTGAAGGAAGGTTCTCCAGACTCTACACATACCATATCAGATTACTTATGCACTTCAGAAGAGTCAAATTGCTCATCATCCCATACTATTTTTCCAGGAGTGTGGAAAAAATGGCCTACATAGTACAGAAGAGAGAATATGATTAGAAAATGAAAAGCCTCTTCCATCACTCTTTGATCAAAATTATTGTACTCCATCATCTAAACCAGTTGAACACTTCATGGGATACTTTCATTACCAATGATGTTTTCACCACTCCATAAGCTCAACATGCTGAAACCATCCCTCCTCCACCTCAGTCCACTGCATCTATTCCTCCATCAGCTCAGCCTACTGGACCCATATAATCACCATCATTAGTATTTAAAAGTCAAATTGGGTCATCCAGCAGAGTTGTGGTCAAAGAGCCTAGAAAGACCAAAGAGGCTCAAAAGGACAATCAGGTTAAGACATATCAAAGGGGACCTAGGTAGGTGTTTACCCCACAGATTGTAGAAGGGGCCTTTCCTTCTTCATCAGCAAAGTAGGTACACTAGGATGGGCATTAGAATAGGCAGTTGTGCATGAGGAAGTCATGCAAGAGGATGAAGACCTCCATGAGACAGAAACATAGTTTGACCTAGTTGACTTGGATCAACAAGATGATCATGAGGCCTCAAGCTTGATTATCAAAGAGAAGGATGCCCAAATTAGAGAACTGCAAACTAATTTGGATAGAGCTCAACATGTCCTTTCATTTCTGGAGCAGGAGAATAAGTAGCTGAAAGATCAGCAAGTACTTAAGGAGCTAGAGCTTCTCAAAGAAAAAAGAGGCAAGACCATGATGTCACTTGATGACCTTGATCATGTTGACATTCAAAATAGCAGAAAAATACCTAAGACAAGAGGTCCTAAGAGAGCTTTGCAACAACATAAACGTGAGGATGAAAACGTCACTTTTGAGGAGACGATTGCCAATGAGGTTGAAGATGATAGAGAAATATGGCTTGATCTGGTCAACCTCCACCTTGAGAAACTCCTCCACAAGGCAAAAAAAGATAACAAGATGCTGAGAAACATATCTAATAGGTACATCACAAGAAACAAGATATGTAGCATTAAACTCAAGCAATTGGAGGAAAATCATAAGCAAGGCATAGCCAAGAAAAAGGAAGGAGATAAGCTTGACATCCTTGCTGAGGCCTCTCTCATTGCTTAGCATACATCATCAACCTTCTACAAAACAATTTTGAAGTTTTTTTGGGAAAATTTTGAAATTTTGGGTTTTTTGCGAACTTTTGACAGTTTTGTGTCAAAAGTTAGACTGTTAGACTGTTAGACTGTTAGTTAAGAGCGCAGTGCCCTAAGTGTTGTGCTTCTTCTAGAGGCCTCCAAATGCAAAACCAAGACTAGCATTGGATTCAAAAGGCAACAAATAATCAATTTTGAAACTTTTCTAAGCAAATTTGGAAAATCTGGAAGGGAGAAAGGTCAAAAAACACCCCAAAAATCATGTTTTTGCCTTGAGTTTTGGCTAGGCACTACGCTCGTGACGAGTATTGGGAGATTGACCTTTTGGAGGGCTAAATCTCATGTGTTTTGGAAACCAAGTACATTTTTGGAAATTAGACAGGACAAGCTTTCCAATGATCTATCCTGGACTCAATTTGGACATCAGAAAACCCCTCAAAAGCTGAGCTAAAGATGGCACGACGCTCTTGACAGTGACGCTAAGCTCCTGACCAATGACTGATATTTCTGATTTTTTCTCAGTCTTTTGAGTTTGACCATGGAAAATCATGATTTTACTAATGTAAATGATTGATGTAAATGTAATTAAGTTTCTTTTGAGTTACTTAAGGGTAGATATATTAGGTAAAATTATTTTTGAGGATGGATGAATCTGTTTCACCAAAGTTAGGAATGAGTCAGTTTGACCTCCCTACACTTTAGGTTTGCAGTTCAGATTTTTGTGGATCAGCTCCACAACTTAGGGATTCAACCCCTGTGGTTGGGAGAAGGTGTTTCATGTCTATATGTTTCACTTCTTTACTCATTTCACAGGTTGGATGCTGTTGTATTGATTAGAGACACTAGTGTATTCAGATTTTGGCAAGAATATATTGGATGAGTTGCATCTATTTTGGTGGGATTCATGTGGTACTGTATTTTGAAATAATTTCTTATTCTATTGCATATGTATGAGTGTTTTGTACTTTCCATGTTCATTCCAGTTCTATGATATGTTTGATTCTCAAGTTTGATAAGCATAATACATCTTTTATGCTCTGTTTTGGGAGAATGACCATAATTTGAGTATTTATACGTATGGTTGACAGCGTATGCGCGTATGGTTGTGATTTCTGGAAGAAATGCGAGAGAGGGAGTGTGGAAGCGATATATTCAAAACTTGAGCCCTGTCTCCATGTACGCTGTGACCCACCACAACTCACGAGACAACAACTACTCATCCCATACCCGTAAGGAGTAACGTTGGTGTATATAAAGCGGAGTCTGAATTCTCCATTCACTTTGTGCCCATCCGGGCCACCATGACTTATTTCGTAACGTGGGATGTCAATGTATACAAAGCTCAATCTAAACCTTCCCAAAAAAAAATGAAGTTCGTTTTCTGAAATGTAGGAAAATGGTTTAAATTGAAATTCATTTTCTGAAATGACATGTATGAAAATGGTAAGGCCGAGAATCATATAAATATTTAGGTGTAACCTATACCATTTAGTATTAATATGATAGGAAGATGGAAATTTTACTATAAGTTTTAAAACAATTATAAGTTGATTTATTTTTTAGTAGAATAAAATTCAGGCTTTAGTGATTTTTTATTTTATTTTATATGGGTGTGAGGTTTGGGGTTATTTTCTATTTAGAAAATTGTTGAGAAAGATTAAGATGATCCAAAATCAATTTATAACATACAACTTCAAAATTAAAAGAAATACTCTATACCTTATTCTCTTGGATGTTTAGATATCTGGTGTACAATAAGAAAGAAGAAGATATTTAAGTATTTTAGCACCTCACCAGTCTGATCCATCTCACCTAAGAACCCTAAAGTGTTAGAGTGCTTACCTACCTTGCCCCATTAGATGCCTACAATTCTGATCTTATTTTCCTTGACCTAGTTACCACTTTGACCTATTCACTCATCCAACACCCAAATCAAACAATCAAAACCCCTGTGCTACTATACCTAGCCTAAAACCTAATTGATCCAGCCCTCTTGGTTGTGATCCCTTGGAGGGAACCCTCTCCTGCCTAGTAGGGCTAGCTACTTGACGAGAGCTTAATATGTGGTTACCTTTTCTGGTCTCTTCTTAGCCTTAGAGATCCGATGGAGTGCTAACAGGGCCATAAACAAGAATTAGACTATAAGAAGATTCCTTTCAAATGCATCGAGTGTTATTCTCATGGAAAATTTACTAAAAACTTCCCCGAGCGAAAATAATATGAGTTGGCCCAAGCCCCTGTTTTAAAGAGGTGATTTTTCAAATAACACAAAAGAGAATAAAGAATCAACAGAAAAAGGTTGTAGCCCTAAATAATGTTGTTGAAGAAGATTCAATACTAGCACCTTCCTTTAACAAAAACTCTTTTGAAGCTCTTCAGGATCCAAAACAAGAAGAAGATACCCCTATGGATGAATCCCCAAATGAGGATCAGGGAAACAAAGAAGTGTCGGTGGAAAATGAACAGAATGTCTCTTCATTGGACAACCCTCCTGATCCATAGTCATATTTTGAGCAAAGAGAATTTGAATTGACGTCATTTTCTCTTGCAAATATGAAGCACTTTACCAAAAAGTTTTACATGAAAGCTATGGCAATTAGATCAGCCCATGCAAACATTAGAGGAATTTTGAGGTCTAAAATGGGCCTCCTAAGGAAAATGTACAATCAAAATTCACTTTATGAGAACCAATCACATTTAACATTGTTACCGATGAAATAGGTAACTGCACTGGTACCTACTTTTTGACGTAGCAAGAAAAACACCCGATTTTGAAAAGTGGTGATGCAGAATCAATTTGTTTTTTTTTTAGCATGTTTTTGGCACTTTAATTTTTTTTTTTTTTTTTTTCTATGATGCTTTTTATGTCGATTTTGAATAGTGGTGGTGTATCATCACCAATGTTTTTTTAGAGGATTGATTTTGACACTATACATTTTCTAATGTCTTCTTCTTCCATGAGATGTTTATTTTTAAGTGCATTTATGTACTTGTGTTTTAAAAAGATTTTTTTTTTTTTTTTTTTAAATAAAAATTTGTAATGATATCTTCACTTTTTCACATCGATAAAAAATGAAAAAAGGGTCAATATTATAAAGTTTATATTTCTTCAAGTTTATGTATTGCTAATTAATTTTTCAATGCACATCAAATAATTGTCGCTAAAAAACAATACTTTGAACGATATGAAAAAAAATACAAATTTTCAATACAAATAGAATGCAAAAAATACGCTTTTAGAGACTTTTTGTTAAAAAAAACATGTTAAATAAACTAATTTTTGGGAAAATCTTAACAAAAAACCTTAAGAAAATAGCATTTTTATTGAATTTTATGTCAAAAAATAATAGTAATCACATGTTTTTTGCAAAAAATAAGGATTCTTCTCATAAAATATCAAAGTCTAAACATTACAAGTAAAACTGATTAATAAATCTCAAAAATGAGCTTTGTTTGCAAGCATAACTTAAATATCCTCAACAATATCAACTAATACATGTTCAACATCATCTAGAACATCATTGATGGCTTCTTCGGCAACATTTTCTACTTCATTTTGGTCATTGTCATCTTCTAATGGATCTTTCATGTCTGCAAATCTTCCAAAGTGTCCATTTCCAATCATTCCATATAATGGTGGTTGAGGTTCATTTTCTTTTTTTGCCACATGTGATTCATTAAAATCCCCTTTCCTCAAACCAACTTCTTGCTTCGCATCTGGAAGGAATTCAAGAGCGTTAATTCTTTGTTGAATAAATTTGCATTGCATTGGGTCTTTCTCAATGGCAATGCAATTTCTTCCTTTTGATAGGCAACATGCTAGTGTTGTACCTAATCATCAAGTACCAAAGAAATAAGTAAGAAAATTAGTATAAAGACATAAAAATTAAAAATTTAAATATTTAAATTTAAATTTGTATAATAAAATTTACCTAAACCTGAAAATACATCCAAAACCCAATCTCCTTCATTTGACGGCATCGCCCGGCCTGCCTCCAGCCCCCGGTTGGTCGAAGGGAAATTTCGAGAATCGTCCTCCGCCCAGCCGGGGGCCGGAGGCAGGGTGGGCAGCCCTCGACGGCGCCACCCGGTCGGAATCCGCCCATCCGGGGGTGATTATCGGAATCGCCCTTCGCCCAGCCGGGGGTGATTCTCGAAATCACCCTTCGCCCAGCCGAGAGAAATTCTCGAAATTTCCCTCCGCCCAGCCGGGGGCCGGAGGCAGGCTGGGCGGCGCCGTCGAGGGCTGCCCAACTTACCTCCGGCCCCCGACTATGCGGAGGCAGGCTGGGCAGCCCTCGATGGTGCCACTCGGCTGGGTGGAGGGAGATTTTCAGAATCACCCTCCGCCCTGCCGAGGGCCGAAGGCCAGCCGGGCAACATCGTTGAGGGCTTCCAAGCCTGTCTCCGGCCCCTGGCTGGGTGGAGGGCGATTCCAAGAATCACCCTCCACCTAGTCGTGGGTCGGAGGCAGGCTGGGTAGCCTTCGATGGCGTTGCCCGACCTGCCTCCGGCCCTAGGCTGCCGGGGGGCGATTCCGAGAATCACCCCCGGCTGGGAGGAGGGTGATTCCGAGAATCACCCCCGATTGGGCAGAGGGGCGATTCTGAGAATCACCCCCAGCTGGGCGGAGGGCGATTCCGAGAATCCCCCCCCTGGCTGGGCGGAGGTCGATTCCGAGAATCACCCCCGGTTGGGCGGAGGGCGATTCCGAGAATCACCACTGGCTGGGGGGAGGGCGATTCCAAGAATCACCCTCCGCCCAGCCAGGTGCGATTCTAGGAATCGCCCTTGGCCCAGCCGGGGTGCCCTTCGCCCAGCCGGGGGCCGGAGGCAGGCCGGGTAGCACAAGGCGATTCCGAGAATCACCCCCGGCTGGGTAGAGGGCGATTCCGAGAATCAACCCCGACTGGGCAGAGGTCGATTCCAAGAATCACCCCCCGCTGGGCAGAGGTCGATTCCGAGAATCACCCCCGGCTGGGCGGAGGGCGATTCCGAGAATCACCCCCGGCTGGGCGGAGGGTCGAATCAGCCCTAATTGGGAGGAGGGCGATTCTAAGAATTACCCACGGCTGGGCGGAGGGTGATTCCGAGAATCCCCCTGGTTGGGCGGAGGGCGATTCCGAGAATCGCCCCCGATTGGGCGGAGGGCGATTCTGAGAATCGCCCCCGGCTGGGTGGAGGTCGATTCCGAGAATCACCCCCGGCTGGGCAGAGGGCGATTCCGAGAATCGCCCCCGGCGGGGCGTAGGGCGATTCCGAGAATCGACCCCGGCTGGGCGGAGAGCGATTCCGAGAATCGACCTCGGCTGGGCAGAGGGCAATTCCGAGAATCACCCCCAGCTGGGCGGAGGACGATTCCGAGAATCACCCCCAGCTGGGTAGAGGGCGATTCCGAGAATCACCCCCAGCTGGGCAGAGGGCGATTCCGAGAATCACCCCCAGTTGGGCAGAGGGCGATTCCGAGAATCACCCCCAGTTGGGCAGAGGGCGATTCCGAGAATCACCCCTAGCTGGGCGGAGGGTGATTCCGAGAATCACTCCCGGTTGGGCAGAGGACGATTCTGAGAATCACCCCCAGCCCCCGGCTGGGTGGAGGGCGATTCCCAGAATCACCCCCAGTTGGGGAGAGGTTGATTCCGAGAATCACCCCTGGCTGGGCGGAGGGTGATTACGAGAATCACCCCTGGTTGGGCAGAGGGCGATTCCGACAATCACCCTTGGCTGGGCGGAGGGCGATTCCGAGAATCACCCCCGGCTGGGCGGAGGGCGATTCCGAGAATCACCCCCAGCTGGGCAGAGGGTGATTCCGAGAATCACCCCCAGTTGGGCAGAGGGCAATTCCGAGAATCACCCCCAGCTGGGCGGAGGGTGATTCCGAGAATCACCCCCGGTTGGGCAGAGGACGATTCTGAGAATCACCCCCAGCCCCCGGCTGGGTGGAGGGCTATTCCCAGAATCACCCCCGGCTGGGGAGAGGCCGATTCCGAGAATCACCCCCGGTTGGGCGAAGGGTGATTACGAGAATCACCCCCGGTTGGGCAGAGGGCGATTCCGACAATCACCCTCGGCTGGGCAGAGGGCGATTTCGAGAATCACCCCCGGCTAGACGGAGAGCGATTATGAGAATCACCCTCTGCTAGGTAGAGGGCGATTTCGAGAATCACCCCCGATTGGGCTGAGGGCGATTTCAAGAATCACCCCCGTTTGGGCGAAGGGTGATTCCGAGAATCACCCTCTGCCCAGCCGAGGGCCAGAGGCCGGCCGCGCAGTGCCGTCGAGGGCTGCCCAGCCTATATCCGGCCCCCGGCGGGCGGCAAATTAATGTTTATTTTAATTTATTTTTTCAAACACAAACTATTTTAAAAAATTAAATTTTTTTTTAAACAAAAACTATTATAATAAAAAAAAATGTATTGTTTAATATAAAAATAAAAATAAAAATAAATAAAATTATTCAATTAAAATTTTAAAATATAAAAAAAAACAATAAAAACAAATTTAAAAATATGTTTTAAAAAATAAACCAAAAAAAAAAAGAATAAATAAATAAATAAATAATTTTTTTTATTTTTTTATTTTTTTTAATTAAAACAATCATTATTTAAAATATAAAAAAACAATAATAAAAAATTTTAAAATATGTTTTAAAATATAAACAAAAATATATAAGAAGATTTTAATTTTTAATTTTTAATTTCTTAAAATGAAAACAATTATAATTTAAAATACAGAAAAACAATAAAAAAATTTAAAAAATATATATATATATATATATATATATATATATATATATATATATATATATATATATATATATGTTTTTATATATAAAGAAACAAATATATGAATAATAAATTTTTCATTTACTTGTTCATTTTTAAAAATTGTTTAAGTCATATAATTTCTCCATAATTTCATGGTTCAAGTATCTTGAAATCTTAAGATTTAAAAACTTGAGATTTACAACTTGTCATTAAAGTTTTTATGTGCCACAAAATTTTATCTTTAATGTTATGGTTGAAAATAATTACAATTTTAGGGTTGTTTAGATTCAAGATATTTTATGTTTAAGAACATGGATAAAAATTGTTCGAAATGATAAACCCCTCAGACATGATTTTGTTTATATTTAACATCATCTATTAAAAAATTTAGAATTTTACGATTTTTCAATGTCCTAATATGTTGTCTTTAATTCCATTGTTACAATGTGTCAAAAGTGTGACACAATGTTTTTTTTGTTATTCCAGCATCAACTCGTTTTGTTTTGAGGGTGTTTTTTCAAACATTTTTCAAGAAACAATTTCGTTTTTAGCATAATTTTATAAAAAGGCGAAATTTGACCTTGAGAAAAATCAAATGCGTTCTGGAATACACACTTTTTGTTTTTAAGGCGTTTTTTCATGTTTTTTGAGTCTTTTTGGGCTAGAGTTCTCGTTTTGAGATAATAGTTCCCGTTTCATCGGTAACATTGTTATTTTAGGGGATGACATCATCCCTAATGGTTGAGGTGGCATTGTTTGAGTTAAAGGTACTTACTTGTCACATTCTCAATGGTGGATAAAAACTCATGGTTAACCATGGTAGTGATCTAAGTGTTAGCCACCAATAAAATTTGTCATATCAAATGGTGGCTAAAATATTTTTGGAGCCTTCAAGGAACAAATTTTATTGCAAAAAGTGTTATCTCTTGAAGACTCATGAAGACATCATGCCCTTTGTCCAAATCTTCACTGCTGTTACCATGTTAAACTCTGAAATCCTGCTGATTTCATGGAGAAAAGACTGCTGCAAAACACCATTTCTCCCTTCCTTTCACTTCAAACTAACCTTCATTTTTAACCCTTTTGTTCCCCATGAATTTCCTCTATTTTTCATTTTTCTCCATTTCCCCTTCATAAAATCCCCTTTACAGAGTTTAAAAATCATTTTTTAACTCTACCGAAACCCCCAAAACCATTGAAAACTTGCAAAAATTTCATAAAAAATAAGTTTGTTTACGACAGGCTTAAGCCCCCTTGGGCTAAAGTCCTAACCACTTCCCCACCGTATGCCCAGGTGCTAGAACCAGGCACTAAACCCTTCCGGCGCTTATCACATCGGAAAAATTCAGAGCGCGCAAGTCTTTGTACCATACCAAAACCTCCGATGCGATTAAGCCTTGTGATTATAGCCCCGATCATATTATTGTTTCATGTAACCCTTGTACCTGCAATCGAGCGCTGAAACCTTATATATTTCCATCTCCAATTAATATTTTCCTTTGTAAAGTTATAAACCCACTTTTTTCTAAAGTTTGGTCTAAACGCACCCATGCAATGTTTTTTAAATATATAAATGGGTAGATTGAAAGACCCGCATCAAAAACTCCGATGCGATTGAGTCCCTTTGTTAAAACCTCACCCTTCGCTTTTTACTCCATATAACTTGTGCCCGGGACCAAGACTTAAAAGTCCTGAAGCGCTAATCGCATCGGAGAAAATCAAATGGTTAGATTGAAATACCAAGCCCGACGGTTCCAATGCGATTGGCCCTCATATACATTAAGCCTTGGGCCTATCGCATTCCATATAAACACATGGCCCCATAGACGAGCGCCTATCCATTTCATATTTTTATATCCCGCCCCTATACATAAAACCTTTGTTTTATGTTAATTTTTGGTTTTCGTATGTTATAAAGGGTTTTCTGTCGGTTCACTTTCAAAGCAATCTCCGCCGTTGATCTTGAGCTGATCAAACGACATGCGCATCATCGCATCGGCAATGTTCAAAAGCCCATTTCGCATATGTTATTTCTCCTCCCCGATTGATCATTCCCTGATCAATCACGAGCCGTCGATCTCCTTTCCGCCTTCCTTTGATCTGACGACCCTCATTCATTCCGATCGCAAATCTTTCACCCGCCTTTGAACCCCCCGATTCACTCCCCACCGTCGATCTGCTCTGCAGATCGACGACCAGCGTTAAATCTCATCGGCGCTATCCAAGTTCTTCCTCCTGCTAATTGTCGAGCCCTGATTACATCTGGACCGTCCACGTGTCCAAATCGGACGGTCCAGATCGCGTTTCCCGACTTTGGTTAAAAATATGCAGCCTCGCTCATATTGTTTTTCGGCCAATCCTAGCCGTTGATCTTTGCAGATCAACGACCCTCATCAACCCTTCCTCCGCAATTTTATTATTTCCATTTGACCCCCAGATTTAATCCCCGCCATTGATCCTCACATCCAACGGCTCATATTTAACCCGATGGGCCTACCCCCTGTGGGTCCTGCCTTTCTCAAAATTTGATCTCAACCATTCATCTCAGATCCTACGGCCCAGATTAAAACTACCCATCTTCTTACCACCTGCGCATATATCTCATATCGTACTCATTATCCACCATCGGATCTGAGGCCCCAGATCTATCGACCCACATTCCAAGTTGCGCAACTTTAAGCACGTGAGTTAATTCTTAAAAATTACACAATATAGGTGGTTTTCTGATGCCATGTGTCAGGCGGGGATGCATATCGCGTTCCAAAAGGCAAAACTGCATACCTGCCTTTTCTCCGCGCGAAAACAGTTGTTTTGCTCCTGAAACCACTTTCCCTCTTCTCCATTTGTGATTCATCGCGCGCGACTCCCACCATTGATCTCTGCAGATCAACGGCCCAGATTTAATCTGGCCTTATTCTATCGCCCTCCACCCTCACCAAAGGTTTCTAACACGTGATCTCCGCCTTTAATTTCGTGGGCCGATCTCATCCGACGGCCCACTATCATCCGGAAACCCCAACTTCATTTCCTTAGAATTTTACCCCCGCCAAAGGAGATTTCGTCTATTTCTTTTGTTTTTCTTCCTTTTCTCTATAAAGTGACTCATTCACTTTGTGTATTCACAACCAATCCCGACCGTCGATCTCTGCACGATCAACGGTTCTGACTTATTTCTTCCTCTTCTCTTCCTTTTACCTCTGCAAACAGATCTACACCATTGGATGATAACATCCAACGACCATGCTCCTCTCCTCAACCTCTGAAGCAGTTAAACCCAATAACGCAGGATTTCTTAATTTGTTTTGTATTTTGCAGGTGTTTAATGGTTTTTCCATTATATTAAAGAAAAGCTAAAGGCCGGGGATGACGATTCCCATGCCTTTGATTCATAAAAGGAAACCATTTGCAGGGTTCAAACTCCATGTCTCGTCGATGCTTCATGGGAATTGATGCCTTATGAGCCCTGTGCGGCACTGCACATCAACAAGACACACCGCAATGCATAAAATAATTAAAAGAGTATTAGTGTCGAAGACAAAACACAGCAGAATTGAATATCGAAGAAGAATTCCAAAGTTCAATGGATTACGGCTAAGATTGATTATCAAAAGCCTAATCCATTAAATTAAACACCATTAAAAGGAAATCAAAGGATTATCAGACCAGAAGGCCCCCACCGCCACATCAGAGGCCCATTGATTCCTCTCAGCTACCACAAAGCCACCTGTTCCCTCAAAGTATTCAAACAAAGGCCGAAATTATTAATCAGAAAGAAGATATTTGCCTCAGTGCAGCCAAAAAGTTAATTCTGCCAACAGAACTAATGCAACAAATATCAGCAGAGTTATTACTACATGAAACAGAGCCTTAAAGTCAACAAAAGCTCCCACCGAGCTTAATCCTTTAATGTAAATCAATTAATACAGTAAAATATATGTACTCTTCTCCATTGAGCCCCTCGAAGGCCAAGAAGTCATTAGTCTGTATTAATTGACCCATGAGATCTTTTATCAGATCCCACCTCCTCATTCCTTCTATAAATACTTTCGTAGAAGATGAGAAAATGTTGGTTGCAGAACTTTGAAATATATTTGAGCTCTAAACTTCTGATTGTAAATAGTGTTCAGAGGCTATTGAAGCTCTGCTTGTGATAGAATAGTTAGGCTGAGGAGTCAAGATGATTACTAACCTGAAACACTGGACTTAAAGTTGTAACTGGTTTGAAGCATCAATACAAGCTGATTTATGGGATCCTGGTCTATGTCGACGGTGATGTTTTTCTTATTGTAAATTGTTATTTTATTTCTGTTTTTCACTTTGTTCATCTTCTCCGATAAAGAACAGCAAGCATAGAGTTAGGATTTACTGTATATTAGTACCCTTCTCTGAATGATAAGCTTTATCTAAATGTTTTCTTCCAATTTGTGTTATTTAGGAATGATTTAATTTAGTTTGAGCAGTTAGGAATGCTGGCGTTCCCTCGTCCTACTGTCTTAGCTAGATATTGTTTCTAAATGTTATTTTCAGTTTATGTTAAGTAGAGATGAACTAAGGAAGATATGGTGAGCCCTGGTCCTAGTTTTATCCCAAAAGACTAACTGAAAGTTTCCTTAGGAATGTGTTGAAAGCTGGCTATTTTCGAAGTACTTACCAGATCTTAGACCATTCTTTGTTATTACTTGTGTTTTCCTTTGTGTTTAAATGTTTTCTATTGAAAGTATATCAAAGGCTGGCTAGTTTCGAAGTACTTACCAGATCCTGGATTGCTTTTATGTTATTCTTAAGTGTATGTCAAACGCTGGCTAGTTTCAAAGTACTTACCAGATCTTGGGTTGCTCTTTGTTCTTCATTTGTTTAAATATCAGAAATTCCTTTCTTCTCAAATGACATTTGTTCTGTTCGCTGGTTGAATCGTTAGGCATAACATCTCTGGCCAACAAACATTTTTTAGTGAGTAAAAAGCCGCCTTTCAAGCACCACCAGCACACGGTAATCATGATGAAACTTGTTTGAATCAGTGACAAACTAGGTAAACCCTAGGATTCTCATAAGACTTTATCTAACCTTAAGAAATCAGCTAGCTTATCCATAAGAGTAGATTGTCTTTGTCTCGCAACCGTAGCTAAGTTTTGAAACAGATTTAGGACGCTCTTAGAAACCACACAACTGAAAAATAACTCAGAAAACCCAAAAATATTCCAGATTGGTATTCAATAAACATGGTGGTGGACCATAAAACCTTTTATCTCCAAAAGAGCTAAAAACTTCCACTTGGCGACTCCACAATCTTCAACAGACCTTAAGACTCCACTGGGAAGAACCACTATCATTATAATATCATTTAAACTCAGTTAGAGGATAGTAGGATTAAAGTTTGTGTAAAACAGATTAGTTGACCTCTCAAAGACTGTCATATTTGGTTGAAATTTTCTTGTTTACTTGGGTCTAAAACACAACATAGTGGCTCCTAGAAAGATTCATACTAGAGCCTATCCTGACCCGAACCCACCAGAGATAGTTGATAACCCGGAAAGTATCCTTAGGTAGTCTCCTAGGATTAAATTATCAACTATTTTCATATAACCTTTGAGAGCTAATTCAGTTCCTAAAAATATTTCAGCTCTACAACAATCACAAGTTGACTTAGTAAATCCATTTAGAACTAGGTCATTTGGTGATATAATTCTGCTAGACTCTGAGTCTTCACTTTCATCCCTGGAAACAAGTGAACATCCTGGTGATGGAGAAACAACACCACTTGATTTACACTTTCTTCACAATTTAGGTGTCTCTCATCCAAGATCAGCTCAGCAATCTACTGTTGTTTCATCCACATCCATTCACCCTGCATCCACTGTTCAAACCACTCCACTTCAGCCCACTTTACCTTTTGTTAATCCACCTCTTGTAAATCCACCTCCACCACATATCATGGTAGCATGGTATGCTCCCTTAGTCCTTCCTGTACCATTAGTCAATCTTCCACAGGACTACCAGTCCAAAATTCCATTATATGATGCTAGTAATGCTACTACTGCATCACAACATGTGGATAAGATGAATGACTACTTTGACATAAATGAAATTGATGATGATTCTGTCACGCTTAGATTATTTGCTCAAAGTCTAGGGGGAGAAGTAAGAAAATGGTTTAAATGCTTAACCCCCCATAGTATCAATGATCTCCAAGCTTTCCATCAGACATTCTTAAACAAATGGGAAGTGAAGAAGAATCCTCTCCAAGTCCTTTCTGATTACAAGAACCTCCATAGAAACACTGGGGAAAGTGTTCAGGCTTACTGCACTAGATTTAATAGTGTGTATAATGCCATTTCTCCAGACCTAAAACCTCCACAAGGCTCAGCTCCAAACAAGTTTCCTGAAGGGTTTTACCCTGAGATGGCCTATCAGCTGAGAGAGAGAGATCCTGCAACTCTTGAAGATATGCAAAAAGGGGCTTTCGCTATGGAAGTGAACTTAATGGAGAAGAGAGAAAGAATGAAGAATGAGAAGAGAGTATCCTTTAGAGAGGAATCTACCCCTTCCACTTCCAACTCAAAGATGGAAAAAATGATGGAGGAGATGATGAAGAAAATGAGCATCCTTGAGAGAGCACAAGCAAGTCAAAACCAAACTGCTCCTCAAAATAGAAACCAGAACCAAAATCAGAATTTTAGAAGGAACCAACCTCCAAACAGACCTAGGGAAGATGTTCAACAGATCACTCCTCCCTTTCATCAAAATTATGTGAGTGAGGTTGAGGAAACAGATGAACCAATAGAGGAAGATGATATCAACATGCTGGGAGTAGATAATGATGACTTTGAGATTCATTATGATAGAAAACAAGGTCTTTACACACCCTATGATGACAAAAGAGATGATGATGAAAGTTATTATCAGGACATGGAAAATGTCATCATAGAGTCTCAAAGAGAATATGACCTTAGAAGCAAAACCAGTCAACAAACTCCCAACACTAAAACCTCTGACAAATCTTCACAAAACAGCATTGCAACCAAGCCTAAAGTTCTCAAACAGAAGGACAAAATAGTAGTTGTAAATTCTAATAAAGGTAGAGAGAAAGGCACTCAAAACGTTACAAAACAGAGTGCAGACCTTAGTAGTACTAACACTTCAGCTAGTACTCCTGTTAAAACCATTTTTTCAAATATAAATAGAAAAAATCAGCAAGCTGATGTTGCTGATGGAATGGTAGTTAACAAGGCTGAGACAAGTTCTTCAAAGAATCAAACACCTTTCAGCCTAGAGCGGGAAATTTCCAAAATAAAAATCTCTATTCCCTTGACTGAGTTAGCTACCCAGAATGTATATAGAACCCAAATTTTGAAGGCTTTAAACATTGAAGAGAACAATGACACAGTCAATCTCAATGATGACCAACCAGAGCTTATTTTTGGTCCTAAGATTGAAAGTAAGTATCAAGAGGGACCTGTTCCTCCCTTTTATGTGAGTTTAAACGTTCATGACAAAATTTTGCACAACGCTATGCATGATTCCGGGGCTTCTCATAATTTAATGCCTAAAGCTGTGATGGAGAGCCTGGGTCTAGAAATCACCAGACCTTATAAAGACCTTTACTCCTTTGACTCAAACAGAGTAAAATGTTTAGGATTAATTAAATACCTCTGTGTTAACTTAGCACAGATTCCAACCAAATGCTTAGTCATGGATATTGTTGTGGCTGATGTCCCCCCAAAGTATGGAATGTTATTATCAAGATCTTGGGGGGCTAAGTTACAAGGAACTATGCAGGTGGACATGACCTATGCAACCATCCCTGTTTTCAATCAGACTAGAAGACTTTACAGGGAGTCCCATATGCAATACACAGTTACAAGCCAAGACAAACCACAAAACTCTCCTCTGTATTCTGTAAATACAGGCCTTGATTATTTTATCCTGTTTAACGATGAAACCTTTAGTGAACAAGTCACTTTAACAGAATTAATGGCCGATAGGGAGGAAGAAGAGCATAGAACAAAAGTGTCAGAACAGTTTGCTGCATTTGAAAAAATTAGCAAACCAAACACAGGTCTTGAGCTTCAAGTCATGCGTCCTTTGCTTTTAAACCTTGATAGTCAAGAAAGCAACCCTCAACACAACGAAAAACCTAACGAGTTGAAACAAATACAACTAAGTGCTGATATTCCACAACAACCTGAAAGCACTTTAGTTATAGAGGACAGTACCCAAGATCAAACCGAAACTAGTCCTCTGTGGAGTATGAACTTCGACAGGTCATGCACTAGAACCAATGCTAGTGCATGTTTCTGGACATGCAACACTGAGAACAATGAAATAGAGAGCATTTCTTGTAGATTAAATTTCTAGTGTTCGAATAACATAGCGGAATATGAATCCCTGCTTTTAGGCTTGCGTTTGTTGAAAAATTTAGGAGCCAAAAGAATCAAAGCATATGGGGATTCTGAGTTAATCATTAGGCAAGTCAACGGCGAATACAACAAAAATCACCCAAGACTTAGGGCCTATCGAAACGATGTCGTAGATCTTTTAAAAACTTTTGAGGAGTACCACGTAATTTTTGTCCCAAGAAAAAGAAATATCCCAGCCCACAGCTTAGCCTTTGCAGCCAGAACATGCTTAACGCCATATGAAACTAAAGACTGCACAACTCAGATTAAATTCAGACCAGCCGTTCCTGATAACGAAAAGTATTGGCAAGTGTTTGACAGAGACAAACAAATAGAAGACTTCATGCAATTCAGAAATGAATTCGAACTAAACAGTTCGGACTCAGATTATGAAACAGACTGCAACAGTGAAGAAATTTTTTTTGGTGAAGAGGAACTGTCTCCTGAGCTTGTTGATATAAATCTACTGTCTAGCAAACTTACAAATAAAATAGAATTGATTGCAGAGTTAGAAACAGAGGATTTAGAAACCCTGCAGTCCAAAGATCAGAGTTTGCCCAAGGGTCTGGCCCCTTTAGAAGAGTTGTTCGACTTTAACGATGTTGCCAAGAAGCCAAAAATGGAACCTGTAGAGACTGAAGTGGAAGAGTGTAATATAGGTAGTGAACTAAAACCTATGATGATTAAACTGTCTAAGACTTTACCAGATCATATTCAACTCAAATACATAAAGCTGTTTAAAGAGTTTTTTTATTTTTTTGCGTGGAGTTACGAAGATCTTAAATCCTATGACACTGAAATAATACAACACAAAATCCCTCTCAAGGAAAACCAAAAGCCATTCAAATAGAAACTGCGCAGAATAAACCCTGTACAACTGCCTTTGGTCGAGAAGGAGATAAAGAAAATGTATGAAGCTGGTATTATTGTCCCTATTAGATATTCTGAGTGGGTGTCTAATTTGGTGTTTGTTAGGAAGAAAACTGGAGATATCAGGCTTTGTATAGACTTTAGAGACTTAAATAAAGATTCATTGAAAGACAACTACCCTTTACCTAAGATGGATCATATTTTACAAAGGGTGGTAGGGTCTAGAAGAATTTCTTTTCTTGATGGCTACTCAGGGTACAATCAGATCTTAGTTCACCCTGATGATCAATTAAAGACAACGTTTACTACACCTTGGGGCACTTTCATGTCTGTGAAAATTTCCTTTGGTCTAATGAATGCTGGTGCCACTTTTCATAGAGCCATGGACATAGCATTCTCCGAAGAACTGGGCTACTTCATCATTATATACCTCGATGATGTTACTGTTTTTTCAAAGACAGATGAAGAACACTTAGCACATTTAAGAATAGTCTTCGATAGATGCAGAAAGTTTGGTATATCTTTGAACCATAAGAAAACACTATTCAGTCTCCAAGAAGGTAAACTTCTTGGGCACATTATTTCTGAAGAAGGTATTAAGATAGATCCAAAGAGGATTGAGGCCATATTGCAGATCTCTTATCCTCGAAACATCAAGGAGTTGCAATCTTTCATTGGAAAGATTAAATTTTTGAGAAGGTTTATCCCCAACTTGGCTGAGCTCCTTAGAAATATTACAAACATGCTAAAGAAGGAGCAAGGGGTAAAATGGACCTTGGAAGCAAAGAAGTCCTTTGAGCTGGTGAAACAAGCGTTAACCAAAACACCGGTTCTAATAAGTCCTGATTTTTCAAAGGATTTTTATCTTTTTTCATTTGCATCAGAACATACAATAGCTGCTGTCCATTTACAGAAAAATCCACAAGGGCAAGAGCAGTATATTTCATTCTTTAGCAAGGCTTTGAGGGATGCCCCTCTGAAGTATAACATTATGGAAAATCAAGCTTTTGCTTTGGTTAAAGCTTTAAAAGACTTCCGAGTATACATCTTGCACTCACACATCATCGCCTTTGTCCCTAATTCAGTTGTCCAAGACATTCTAACACAGGACCCAGATGGTAAGAGAGGAAAGTGGATTGCTGTTGTTCTTGAATATGATTTAGAGATAAAACCCACTAAACTCATCAAAGGCCAAGGTCTAGCTAGATTGATGGCTGAATCTAATTTTGAAGTTCTTGATATTAATATGATTAATGCTTTAGATGAACAAGAGGAAATCTCAACTCCTATTGTTGAAGATCATTTTATGAATTCCTCTTGGTATGCTGATATTCTTTATGTTTTGCTTAATTTGAATACACCTCCTGGTTTGACAAAAACTA
The DNA here is from genome assembly GCA_034641835.2 of Pinus albicaulis. Lineage (NCBI taxonomy): Eukaryota > Viridiplantae > Streptophyta > Pinopsida > Pinales > Pinaceae > Pinus > Pinus albicaulis. Next base: position 306,759,197 of record CM076579.1, on the reverse strand, counting down.
AGGCAAGGTTTTTGAAATTGAAAGATGTAAACTATTGCATTATAGATAGATGTCTTTATTGCAAAAATTTAAGTGGTATTTTGCTTAAATGTTTGCCTGAGTATGATGCAGAGAAGGTTAAGCACGAGTTCCATGAAGGAGAGTGTGGAGGCCACTTATACTGGAAGAAAACAACCAACAAAATCTTGAGGGTTGGTTACTATTGGCCTACTCTTTTTCTTGATGAACACAAGATGATAATTGCCTGTCATAAATGTCAACTTTTTGAAGGCAAAAGGAAGCTGCTACCCTTACCTCTGCATCCAATCAATGTTGAAGCTCCTTTTCAAAAGTGGGGACTTGACTTCATAGGTGAAATCCATCCATCATCTTCAGCTTAGCATAGATGGATTCTCATTGCCACAGACTACTTCACTAAATGGATAGAAGCCATTCCTTGTAGGCAAGCCAATGATTCTGTCATTATAAAATTTATGGAGACTAATATTCTCTCTAGATTTGGCTGTCCTACCAAGATCATCACTGATAATACAGCAACATTTGGATCAAAGAAGATGGTTGAGTTTTGTCACAAGTACCAGATAACATTGGGGCATTCCACGGCCTATTACCCTCAAGGTAATGGACTTGCAGAATCCTCAAACAAGAGTTTAGTGAACATAATCAAGAAGCTGTTGGAAGACAACAAAAAGTCTTGGCACACAAAGCTTGTGCATGCACTTTGGGTTGACAGATTGACTTTGAAGAAATCTATTGGCATGTCGCCCTACCAGCTTGTGTATGGCACTGATGCAATCTTTCCTACCAGCCTTGGTGTGCCAGTTATGAAGTTGATTCAAGAGGTTTAGTCTGAAGATAATGACATGATCAGAAGGATAAATTAGACTATTCACCTTCAGCAAACCAGAGAGGAGGTTTATAATAAAGCATTGCAGAAGCAAGACAGCATTAAAAGGCTTTTTGACAGAAGAACAAAGGCCAACGATTTTAATGTTAGGGACAAAGTTTTAAAGTGGGACTCAAGGAGAGAAGACAAGGGCAAGCATGGAAAATTTGACAAATTATGGCTTGGCCCTTATCTCATTCATTCAACTTCTGGTAATAATGCCTTTTTCTTGCAGGAGTTGAATGGAGCAGAGCTATTTGGGGGTCCTGTCAATGGTAGGATGCTCAAACATTACTTCTCTTGATCCATTTCATGCTCTGAAAGCCTTTTTATTTTTTATTTTTTATATTTTTCGTTATGAATATTTCATCCATCATTGCATTCAAAGTTAGAAAAATCAAAAATACAAAAACAATGAAAGAAAGAAAAGAGGGCAGATTGTAAAAACAATAAAGGTACAGCCCCATACCAACAAAAAGTGAAACAAATATGAAAGTGTGCAAGCTTAAATGCGACTCCTGAAAAACACACTTCTATTTAGTCAAACAGCCTAATCTTGACTAATTAGTTTTAAATTTACTGCTGATAGGATAGCGAATTCGATTTGCCAAACTGTGTAATCTTGGCTTATCAATAGGTAGATTAGGCTAGAAATTAAAGGTTCAAACATGCTCAAAATCTGAACCTATGTTTCCAAAACATGAATGACTCAAATCTGTTTGAATTTCTTAGTCAAATCAGAGGTAAAAACTGGTTCTAATTAGCTCAAAATCTAAACCAGTTGATAAAATAAAAACAACTCAAAAAAGAGGCAAAAACAGAGCTATAAAAAAATGAAGGAAGTGCTTGAACTTTCAGATCTTAAGCCTTCCATTTTGATTTAATTTTCTGCAAAGTAAGATCTATGTCTAGCTTGTTTTTTATGCCATAGATCAACATCAAGTTAGACTGTTCAATCCTGAATTGTATGCTTTTAAATTTCTGTTTTAGAAATTAGAGAATAAAAATCTGTTAGACAGTTTAATCCTAACAGATTAGTAGATTAGGTAGAGAAACATATGGACTCAACTGTTTAATCTGAGTTCATGGAGAAATAAGGAGTAGAAATAGATTAGATTTTTTTCTTTCAAAAGAACAAAATGTTGTGTAAAGAGTTTGCCAATCCAAGTGCACTCTAATGAAGAAAAAATGTTAGATCAGTAGGATTGGGTAGGTAGAAAGCTTGTTGATGAAGATCCATTGTTTTTTCATGGCTGCTAATATGTTTTTAGAGCAAAAGAAGATCATCCAAGTAAAGAATGACAACCCAATGGATGAGGCACTAATCAGCCTCCCAGAGAATGCAAGTCTGAAGTTCTTGATGCCTTCAAGAAGGCACCATCCCCAAGTGGAGCCACTATTAGCCACCAATAAAATTTGTCATATCAAATGGTGGCTAAAACATTTTTGGAGCCTTCAAGGAACAAATTTTATTGCAAAAAGTGTTATCTCTTGAAGAATCATGAAGACATCATGCCCTCTGTCCAAATCTTCACTATTGTTACCATGTTAAACTCTGAAATCCTGCTGATTTCATGGAGAAAAGACTGCTGCAAAACACCATTTCTCCCTTCCTTTCACTTCAAACTAACCTTCATTTTTAACCCTTTTGTTCCCCATGAATTTCCTCTATTTTTCATTTTTCTCCATTTCCCCTTCATAAAATCCCCTTTACAGAGTTTATAACTCCTTTTTTAACTCTGCCGAAACCCCCAAATCCATTGAAAACTTGCAAAAATTTCATAAAAAATAAGTTTGTTTACCACAGGCTTAAGCCCCCTTGGGTTAAAGTCCTAACCACTTCCCCATCGTATGCCCAGGTGCTAGAACCAGGCGCTAAGCCCTTTCGGTGTTTATCACATCAGAAAAATTCAAAGCGCGTAAGTCTCTGTGCCATTCCAAAACCTCCGATGCGATTAAGCCTTGTGATTATAGCCCCGATCATATTATTGTTTTATGTAACCCTTGTACCCGCAATCAGGCGCTGAAACCTTATATATTTCCTTCTCCAATTAATATTTTCCTTTGTAAAGTTATAAACCCACTTTTTTCTAAAGTTTGGTCTAAACGTGCCCATGCAATGTTTTTTAAATATATAAATGGGTAGATTGAAAGACCCGCATCAAAAACTCCGATGCGATTGAGTCCCTTTGTTAAAACCCCGCCCTCCACTTTTTACTCCATATAACTTGCGCTCGGGACCAAGACTTAAAAGTCCCGAAGCGCTAATCGCTTCTGAGAAAATCAAATGGTTAGATTGAAAGACCAAGCCTGATGGTTCTGATGCGATTGGCCCTCATATACATTAAGCCTTGGGCCTATCGCATTCCATATAAACCCATGGCCCCGCAGGCGGGCACCTATCCATTTGATATGTTTATAACCCGCCCCTATACATAAAACCTTTGTTTTATGTTAATTTTTGGTTTTCATATGTTATAAAGGGTTTTCCGCTAGTTCGCTTTCAAAGCAATCTTCGCCGTTGATCTTGAGCCGATCAAACGGCCTGCGCATCATCGCATCGGCAATGTTCAAAAGCGCATTTCGCATATGTTATTTCTCCTCCCCGATTTATCATTCCTCGATCAATCGTGAGCCGTGGATCTCCTTTCCGCCTTCCTTTGATCTGACGACCCTCATTTGTTCCAATCGCAAATCTTTCCCCCGCCTTTGAACCCCCCGATTCACTCCCCACTGTCGATCTGATCTACAGATCGACGGCCAGCGTTAAATCACATCGGCGCTATCCAAGTTCTTCCCCCTGCTGATCTTCGAGCCCGATTACATCTGGACCGTCCACGTGTCCAAATTGGACGGTCCAGATCGTGTTTCCCGACTTTGGTTAAAAATATGCAGCCCCACTCATATTTTTTTCGGCCAATCTTAGCCGTTGATCTCTGCAGATCAACGACCCTCATCAACCTTTCCTCCACCATTTTATTATTTCCATTTGACCCCCAGATTTAATCTCCGTCGTTGACCCTCACATCCAACGGCTCATATTTAACCCGATGGGCTTGCCCCCTGTGGGTCCTGCCTTTCTCAAAACTTTATCTCAACCGTTCATCTCAGATCCTACGGCCCAGATTAAAACCACCCATCTTCCTACTGCCCGCGCATCTATCTCATATTGCGCTCATTCTCCACCATCGGATCTGAGGCCCCAGATCTAACGGCCCACATTCCAAGTCGCGCAACTTTAAGCACGGGAGTTAGTTCTTAAAAATTACGCGATATAGGTGGTTTTCTGATGCCACGTGTCGGGCGGGGACGCATATCGCGTTCCAAAAGGCAAAACTGCCTACCCGCCTTTTCTCCGCGCAAAAACAATTGTTTTGCTCCCGAAACCACTTTCCCTCTTCTCCATTTGTGATTCATCGCGCCCGACTCCCACTGTTGATCTCTGTAGATCAACGGCCCAGATTTAATCTGGCCTTATTCTATCGCCCTCCACCCTTGCCAAAGGTTTCTAACACGTGATCTCCACCGTTAATTTCGTAGGCCGATCTCATCTGACGGCCCACGATCATCCCGAAACCCCAACTTCATTTCCTTATCATTTGACCCCCGCCAAAGGAGATTTCGTCTATTTCTTTTGTTTTTCTTCCTTTTCTCTATAAAGTGACTCATTCACTTTGTGTATTCACAACCAATCCCAACCGTCGATCTCTGCGCGATCAACGGTTCTGACTTATTTCTTCCTCTTCTCTTCCTTTAACCTCCGCAAACAGATCTACATCGTTGGATGATACCATCCAACGGCCACGCTCCTCTCCTCAGCCTCCGAAGTAGTTAAACCTAATAACGCAGGATTTCTTAATTTGTTTTTTATTTCGCAGGTGTTTAATGGTTTTTCCATTATATTAAAGAAAAGCTAAAGGCTGGGGATGACGATTCTCGTGCCTTTTATTCATAAAAGGAAACCATTCGCGGGGTTCAAACTCCACGTCTTGTCGATGGTTCATGGGCATTGATGCCTTATGAGCCCTGTGCGGCACTGCACATCAACAAGACACACAACAATGCATAAAATAATTAAAAGAGTATTAGTATCGAAGACAAAACACAACAGAATTGAAGATCGAAGAAGAATTCCAAATTTTAATGGATTACAGCTAAGATTGATTATCAAAAGCCTAATCCATTAAATTAAACACCATTAAAAGGAAATCAAAGGATTATCAGACCATAAGGCCTCCACCGCCACATCAGAGGCCCATTGATTCCTCTCAGCTACCACAAAGCCACCTGTTGCCTCAAAGCCTTCAAACAGAGGATGAAGTTATTAATCAAAAAGAAGATATTTGCCTCAGCGCAGCCAAACAACTAATTCTGCCAACAAAACTAATGCAACAAATATTAGCAGAGTTATTACAACATGAAACAGAGCCTTAAAGTCAACAAAAGCTCCCACCGAGCTTAATCCTTTAATGTAAATCAATTAATACAGTAAAATATCTGTACTCTTCTCCATTGAGCCCCTCGAAGGCCGAGAAGTCATTAGTCTGTATTAATTGACCCAGGAGATCTTTTATCAGATCCTACCTCCTCATTCCTTCTATAAATACTTCCGTAGAAGATGAGAAAATGTTGGTTACAGAACTTTGAAATATACTTGAGCTCTAAAATTCTGATTGTAAATAGTGTTCAAAGGCTCTTGAAGCTCTGCTTGTGATAGAATAGTTAGGCTGAGGAGTGAAGATGATTGCTAACCTGAAACATTGGACTTAAAGTTGTAACTGGTTTGAAGCATCAATACAAGTTGATTTATTGGATCCTGGTCTATGTCGACGGTGATGTTTTTCTTATTGTAAATTGTTTTTTTATTTCTGTTTTTCACTTTTTTCATCTTAATAGATTTTAGGCTTCTGTGATCCATCAATAAATTATGAAGAAATATTTCGGTAATAATCACATTATCATGAACAAAGTCGACGCGTTTCGAACCAACCAGTGTGGTTCATCATCAGGACTAGGTACTGATGATGAACCACACTGGTTGGTTCGAAACGCGTCAACTTTGTTCATGATAATGTGATTATTACCGAAAGATTTCTTCATAATTTTTTCATCTTCTCCGATAAAGAACAGTAAGCATAGAGTTAGGAATTATTGTATATCAGTTTCCTTCTCTGACTGATAAGCTTTATCTGAATTTTTTCTTCCAATTTGTGTTATTTAGGAATGATTTAATTTAGTTTGAGCAGTTAGGAATGTTGGCGTTCCCTCGTCCTACTGTCTTAGCTAGATATTGTTTTTGAATGTTATTTTCAGTTTATGTTAAGTAGAGATGAACTAAGGAAGATATGGTGAGCCCTGGTCCTAGTTTTATCCCAAAAGACTAACCGAAAGTTTCCCTAGGAATGTGTTGAAAGCTAGCTAGTTTCGAAGTACTTACCAGATCTTAGACCATTCTTTGTTATCATTTGTGTTTCCCTTTGTGTCTAAATGTTTTCTATTGAAAGTATATCAAAGGCTGGCTAGTTTCGAAGTACTTACCAGATCCTGGATTGCTTTTATGTTATTCTTAAATGTATGTCAAAAGCTGGCTAGTTTCAAAGTACTTACCAGATCTTGGGCTGCTCTTTGTTCTTCATTTGTTTAATTCCCCTTTTTGTTGTATCATTTCATTCCATAAATCAAACTTTAAAAAGATCCTTAGACACAGATGACTTGCCCCATGGACCACTCTTGAACCTAATTGTTTCAATTAAACCCTATTATGACTCCATAGCCCAATGGAATAAAACATGCAATTATCCATCCTTTAAGCCAAAGCTTGTTCTATTTTCTTGCAACTTCTCACCTTTGAAACTCTTTCCATTTAGAATTTTCCACTCAAAGAATAATCATGCTCAACCATCCAAAACAAACAAAAATCCTCGGCCTTCATACCTAGCCTAATATCATTACCCAAAACCTTAAAGATAAATCCATCTTTACACTTATTGGAGAGATCCCTCTCCGGATTCAGGAAGGCTAGACCATAGAATCCCAAAGCGGTTGAAACAGTGTTCTCCCTGCTGTCGAACTTTGCCAATCTTGCTGATTACAGGGAGCTAACACTAAGTACTTTTAAAGTCAAAGTAAAGTACTCATAATAAATGTCATTTCCCACTTTTTGAATAAAAATATATTATTCTCATTTCATATTTCTTGAAAGAAACAATGCATATCCTCTTACATTTATTATATTATATTATATTATTTTTATATAGTATATTAATTACATGTTATTATACAATTTAAATAATATAAATTTTAAATAATAGCATATAATATAATTAAGAATTTATAAATTTGTATTTATATTTTATTTTAAGTTATTTAAATTCAAAGGACAAATGCATTAGTTGTTAAATGATAATGATTTTTTCTTGAAAAACCCATTCTTATTTATAGTCACATCAATACAATTTTTTTATTAATTTTATTTTGATACAACTTTTGAATTGAATTTAACTATGGTTACATGGATTGTGGTGCAAAAAGTGAATTGAAAAATCATAATTATTATTTTATTGGTTTAGCTATTATTTTATTATTTCCTTACAAGTCCCATTTTAGACTTCCCCTAATGATCATGCATGAGAGATAATATAATACTAAAAAATCCTTCTCCTTGAATGTAGTGGAACCACCTCTCACAAGGGGTCTCACAAGAGGCAGGAAATCAAATAAAGAAAAGATAGAAAATTAAACTGATTCTATCTTGGCTTTAGGATTCCAACTCCGCCTAGATTCTCTACTCCAAAATTGTCTCAAATAGCTCAATGTGTTGTTTTCACATTCTCCTACCCTCGCAATACATAAGAATTTACTCTTGTAAACATGTAGAAGGACTGAGTTGTAGTATCTGTAGAAAATATTGGATCTCTCTCCCATGAATTTAGTCATTACCTCAATGGAAGATCCCAGAAAAGAATGACAATGCATTGAATTTGTAGTGTATTTGTTTTGACTAGGTGCATATTTAACAAAAAAGTTCCAGTCTCAACTATTTATATATTATATGTGATTTTTAAAAATGAAAAACAAATCTTATACTTAAAACATTTGAAGGAGTCTTACTATTCTACATTTTGATCGATTTTCATGTATATGTTTGAATAAATTTTGTCTAAAATCGAATGAAAATCTTTTACAGCTGTAAGTTTAAATTGTGTAGTTTGCAGAATCTAAAAGTCCAATAAATTTTATGCATTAAATATATATATATATATATATATATATATATATATATATATATATATATATATAATGATGATGATGATGATGGTTAACGTCTACTGAGACCAAACTTTGGTCTATCTGACCTAAAGAAACAAATTATTTAGTTTGTTTTAAAATTGTACTCATATGCTCAAAGAACTTGAAAAAAATCGTATAGAGCTCACTATAATTTTGATATATTAAAAGACTAAAAAAATCAATATTACAACAAAAATTATAAAACTGATATATATATATATATATATATATATATATATATATATATCCATTTTAACTATAAATCTATGCATTAAAAAACAATATATATATATATATATATATATATATACATATATATAACCAAATCCATAAAAATATAAATACCTTTTTTACACTTAACAAAATTGCAACTAAATGAATTTGATACCCTTGGCCCCCTTGCTAGATCCGCAATTAAAGTGAACTATACTAGATTTTATGTAATCGAAGATAGAATATCTACCATCATCTTTGCAATTCTTTTTATGTTTTCTAATTAATCAAATTTATGTTTTTTAATTAATTAAATAATTTTATTTATAAATAATAGATATGTTGTGAAATTTGTGAATTTAATAATTATTTTATTAAGTTAGCTAATTAAATTTTGATTTGATATAGATGTTAAATCGATAAGCCTGTACATCAACTTTTATCAAATATTCAATTATTTAATTTATATAAAATTTGATCCAAGTGCTGCTACGAGTATATACCGGAGGATGACGAGCTTGAAGCTTTGTTTGAACGGCGCTAAGAAAAGATAAACTTCAATATCAGAAAGAAAATATAAATGATGTGGATATTCTTGCTAACGTGTAACGTAAGTAAAAGGTCGTTGAGATGGTACGATGCATCAGTGAAGTATTGCCAAACGTCCCTCTGAAAAGTGAAAGATACCAAGAAAATCGCTGGTTATATTCCTTGTCAGTGGTCACTCATTTATCTAAACTCCTCAGAAGTTCCACAAGTCGAGAGAGATGTACTCATCCTGCAGCTCTTCCTCCTGCCAACTCGGAATGAAGTACAACGCGCAGGTGTCATCAATGGACAGGTAATTCGGGAAGGGCTGTCGTTTCCAGGCAACGTTTTAGCCCGGATTCCGGCAAAGATTTTTAAAAAATCCGGCAAAGATTTCATCAGAATCATGTTTACAGTTGTTAAACTTAAGTATTTTGAGTGCCCTAAGGGATTTTGGTAGTGCTGAATCCATTTCCAACCTCAAAAATGGATTTCAAACATTACAAGTACCTGATTTCTTGAATTTAAGTTGCCCGGATTCCGGCAAAAAACTGCCGTCCGGCTAAAACGTTGCCTGAGTAGACTACTCCATTTGGGAATTCAAGGCACTCATTGCTGTCGAACAGAGACACCCAGAAATCCCGCTCCTCCGAAATCTGCTCGCTGTTGCTCCCCAACGCCGTTTCTGAAACCAAAGATGATTTCAACGGGGAGGCGAGGGAGACACAATTATGGATGGCAGTTCGTCCCGGGCATATTTAGCGGCGGCGACCTGAATTTGGCGGGGCGAAAGAGAAAACGCCGAATCTGGGAAGTTAGAGTTTCGCGTTGGGGCCTCGTAGGCAATAAACTGCAGAATCATAAGCGCGGGCGGCTTGCTCAACCGTTTTGTAGGAGCCGAGCCATATCTTTCGCTCTGATTTTCATCCACTCGGTGCCTGACGGGGCCACCACGACTCATTTCGTAACGTGGGACGTCAATGTATAGAAAGCTCAATCTAAACCTTCCCCAAAAAAATGAAGTTCGTTTTCTGAAATGTAGGAAAATGGTTTTAATTGAAGTTCGTTTTCTGAAATGACATGTAAGAAAATGTTAAGGCCGAGAATCATATAAATATTTAGGTGTAACCTATAGCATTTAGTATTTATATGATAGGAAGGTGGAAAGTTTATAAGTTGATTGATTTTTGAGTAAAATAAAATTTAAATTTTAGTGATTTTTTTTTATTGTATATGGATGTGAGGTTTGGGGTTATTTTTTATTTAGAAAATTGTTGAAAAAGATTAAAATATCTAAAAACAATTTATAACATACAACTTCAAAATTAAAAGAAATACTCTGTACCTTATTCTCTTGGATGTTTAAATATCTGGTGTACAAGAAGAAAGAAAAAGATATTTAAATATCTGGTGTACAATAATAAAGAAGTAGTAAAAAATGATTGCAAAAATAGAATTAATAAAATTAAGAACAATATCTTGTTTTGATATAGTCCCTTACCACTATCTATTAAAACAGAATTTTGTAACTCTGAAAATCTTGAAATTTGAAACAGTGACCAATGACCCGTCTACCTATAAATTAAAAAGCGACAAATTTATAACTATTGCTAAAAGAATTTTGCAAATCTGAACATCTTTAAATTTGAGACCGTGACCAACGACCTCCTCTACCTATAAACCTCTAAGTGATTTAACCAGCTTAGATCCATCTAACTCTGGATCTATCATGCGCCGAGAGGGATCAAATCTCTCGAGGTGCAAACCTATTTTTTGAGCGCAAAACTTGAGGAAAGGTTTGCACCTCGAGAGATTTGATCCCTCTCGGCGCATGATAGATCCAGAGTTAGATGGATCTAAGCTGGTTCCAGTCGGAGGCATCAACGTCACATTTTTCAGATTATTAAAATTTTTGTATATTTTTGAGATATGGATCTAGGCTGGTTTCAGTCATGTGCTGCCAAGGAAAATCTATCAAAGATATGATTAATTTTATGAGTAATATGTAAATATATCAAATATTAATATAATCATTTTAAATATGCTAAATATTTCCGAGATTAACTTGGTCATTTTAATTTTAAATTTTCTTAGTTATCTCAGTTCGTTGAGATGATAATTATTGTTAATAACTATAATGATGAAATATTTTTTTTAAATGAAAAGTGACAATAATAGTGTTGAAAGATAGAAAATGTGAATAATAAGAATGTACTCATGTTACAATCAATCTCAAACTATTTTCTTCTACTATTCTTATTTCCTCCCTTGTTAGTTTTGTTATCTTTTCATATCAATTATATGAAAAAGAAAATTTAAATCGTAAACCATTTAAATCTTTAGCTCGATTTGTTGTAGTAAACATGATACCTTGTCTCTCTTGCTCTCCAATATTAATAGCTTAAATTACTATAACACAAAAATCAATCTACATTGTTAATAACCTTTTGTTCTTACACTAAAATCAATGCATATTGTTAATCCAATCACTTTAATATTAATGTACCATCATATATCCAATTACATCAAATCATAAATCAACATATACATTGAAATCAATGCATTTAATGCAAGCAATCAAATAAGATTAGAAAATGACTTCTACATTGAAATCAATGCAGCTAATGCAATCAATCAAATAAGATTAGAAACCAACATCTACACTGAAATCAATGCATTTACTCAAAGAAATCAAATAGGATTAGAAATCGCCATCTACATTGAAATAAATGCATTTAGCGCAAACAATAAAATAGTATTTGGAATAATCTACATTGAAATCAATGCATCTAGTGCAAGCAATCAAATATAATTATAAATCGACGTCTAAATTGAAATCAACACATCCAGTGCAAGCAATAAAATAGTACTAGGAATCATCACCTACACTGAAATCAATGCATCTAGTGCAAGTAATCATATATCATTAGAAATAAATATCTACACTAAAATCGATGCATCTAGTGCAAATAATCAAATAGGATTATAAATCACCATCTCCACTTAAATTAATCCATCTGGTGCAAAAAATATTCTTCCCTCTCTCCACCCTCCATCCATATCTATATCCCCATCCATCTCTTTTTTTTTTGTCTCTATCTCACCCCCCTAAACACACACACTCTCGCACTCCATATATATCATTCTCTTTGTCGATCACCCTCTCTCTCCATCTCTCTCTTCTTCCCTCTCTTCCCCTTATCTCCCTCTCCCTCGCTAATATCTCTCTTTCCTCCTTTTGTCCTCTCTCTCTCTCTCTCTCTCTCTCTCTCTCTCTCTCTCCATCTTCCTTATCACTCACTCTCTCTCTCTCTAGGAACCAACATCTACACTGAAATCAATGCATTTATTCAAAGAAATCAAATAGGATTAGAAATCGCCATCTACACTGAAATCAATGAATTTAGTGCAAACAATCAAATAGGATTAGAAATCATCTACATTGAAACCAATTCATCTAGTGCAAGTAATCAAATATAATTATAAATCGACATCTAAATTGAAATCAACAAATTCAGTGCAAGAAATCAAATTGTATTAGAAATCACCACCTACACTAAAATCAATGCATCTAGTGCAAGTAATCAAATATCATTAGAAATAAATATCTACACTAAAATCGATGCATCTAGTGCAAATAATCAAATAGGATTAGAAATCACCATCTCCACTTATATCAATCCATCTAGTGCAAGAAATATTCCTCCCTCTCTCCACCCTCCATCCATATCTATATCTCCCTCCATCTATTCTTTGTTTTCTCTCTATCTCACCCCCCTAAGCACACTCACTCTCGTACTCCATATATATCAATATATTTTTCAATCACCCCCTCTCCCCATCTCTCTCTTCTTCCCTCTCTTCACCTTCCATCTATATCTCTATATTCCCCTTCTCTCCCTCTCCCCCATTAATATCTCTCTTTCCTCCTTTTGTCCTCTCTCCCTCTCTCTCCATATTCCTTATCACTCTCTCTCTCTCTCTCTAGAAACCAACATCTACACTAAAATCAATGCATTTACTCAAATAAATCAAATAGGATTAGAAATCGCCATCTACACTGAAATCAATGCATTTAGTGCAAACAATCAAATAGGATTAGAAATCATCTACATTGAAACCAATTCATCTAGTCCAAGTAATCAAATATAATTATAAATTGACATCTAAATTGAAATCAACAAATTCAGTGCAAGAAATCAAATTGTATTGGAAATCACCACCTACACTAAAATCAATGCATCAAGTGCAAGTAATCAAATATCATTAGAAATAAATATCTACACTAAAATCGATGCATATAGTGAAAATAATCAAATAGGATTATAAATCACCATCTCCACTTATATCAATCCATCTAGTGTGATAAATACTCTTCCCTTTCTCCACCCTCCATCCATATCTATATCCCCCTCCATCTCTTCTTTTTTGTCTCTCTATCTCACCCCCCTAAACACACACACTCTCGCAATCCATATATATCAATCTCTTTGTCAATCCCCTCCTCTCCCCATCTCTCTCTTCTTCCCTATCTTCACCTTCCATCTATATCTCTATCTTCCCCCTCTCTCCCTCTCTCTCCATCTTCCTTATCACTCACTCTCTCTCTCTCTCTCCACCTTTCTCTCTCTATTTCTTTCTTCTTACCTCTCTCCCCCTCTCCCTCCAAGTCCATCTCTCTTTCCCTCCCTCTCTCCACTCTCTCACGTCCTCTCTCTTCCTTCCTCTCTTTCCATTTCTCTCCCATCTCTCTCTTCCCTCTCTCTCTATCTCTTCACCCACCAACTATGTTACTATATCCCTCCCTCTTTCCTTATATCTCCTTGTCCCCCCTTATCTCCATCTCTCCTTATTTGTCTCTTTATCTCAACCCCAAACATACACGCTCTCTCTCCATCTCTCCCTTGTCACTCCTTCTCTCTCTCCACTTCTCACTCTCTATATTTCTTATTTCCTACATCTCCCCCCCTCCAACTCCATCTCTCTTATCGATCCCTCTCTCCTCCTCTCTCTCAAGTCCTCTCTCTCGTCCTTCCTCTCTCTCTCTCTCCCCTAAATCCCTCTCTCTCTCTCTCTCTCTCTCTCCAATACTCTCTCTTCCCCCATCACTCTCCTCCTCTCTCTCATCCTTCCTCTCTCTCCCTTTCTCTCCCACCTCTCTCTCTCTCTTTTCCCTCCAATCCTCTCTCTTCCCCCATATCTCTCTCTCTCTCTAATCCTCTCTCTTCTCCCATCCCTTTCTTTCTCTCTCTCTTTCCACCCCCCCTCTCTCCAACTACATTACTATATCCCTCCCTCTCTCCTTCTCACTTCTTCTCTCCCCCCTTCTTTCCATACATCTTACTTTGTCTCTTTATCTCACCCCTAAACATACACACTCTCTCTCCATCTCTCCCTTATCACTCTCTCTCTCTCTATTTCTTCTTAGTTATGTAAACTAATGAACATAAATATTCGTAAATATAAAGCAAATTATGGAGTAAATATGAAAAGAGGTTTTATTTACTTACCATACCTCTAGTTTATTTATATTTTTATTTATTTACCACACCCCCTTTTTTTACTATGGTATTTGGCCCATAGGCTTGTTATATAATTAGATTTTTATTTATAATCCTATTTGATATATTGTTATTTATTTACCTTACCTCTTTATGCCTCTTTTATATTTATTTATTTACCATACCTCTTTATATCTATTTTATATTTATTTATTTATCATACTTGTTTATACCTCTTTTATATTTATTTATTTACCCATGTTATTTGGCCCATGGTATCAATACCAATTTGTCCCATGGTATTCTTCCCATAGGCTTCATCTAAATAAAACCTCTTTTTAAAGTTTTTTTAAATATAAAAAGGTTTATGGAATAAATATAAAAAGATTTTTTATTTATTTACCATACATCTAGTTTATATATATTTTTATTTATTTACCATAGCTTTGGAGTAAGTATAAATTCATTTTACAAATATTTAATTAAAAGAAATATTAAAAGATTTTGGATTTTGATTGATTGTGTTGAATTAACTCTTTTCCTTTGATTTAGGAAATGTTATTGACTTTAGTAAAGAGTAAAGATGTTTAAAATTTTACTTAATTTGGAAATTCAATGTGGTAATTTTTTTTGTTAAAGGTAAATTTATGATCCATTTAAATTCACGTATATAATTTACTATCCATTCAAATTATATAAATAATACATAATTGTATTAGAAATTGATATATGTTCTAGCACAATGCCATTTTATTTTTTAATTTTTTTTTAATTTAAAGCTTAAGTCGACATTTTGTATGAGGACGTGACCCACCTGACATCGGGGTCATACTGGGCTGTAGATGCGCCTCTCGGCGCAACAAGTGACAAATTTACAACTGGTAACTTAAATGTTTAATTTTTTTACCTTATCACTTTTAACGTTGCAGAATTTTCAAACACCTAACAAGTGACAAATTTACAACTAGTAACTTTAATGTTTAATTCTTTTTACCTTATCACTTTTAAGGTTGCAGAATTTTTAAGCACCATCAAATACGTTTAGAAAACATAATAATAATAATAAAACACAAAAAAAATGTTTCACAAAAAGTTAAATTTCAGGCACGGTCGATAATAATGCTTTTTGAAAAACTATATTTGCACGGTGCTGCCAGCGTCGTCAAATTTCTTGTCTATACCGTGAATTTTGTTACGGGTATTCTATTGTGACATGTACACAGTGTTGTGATGTGTATTGTGCTTCAGTACAGTACATAACTTGTCGGAACCAAACTGTACCATAACCTCAAAAGTAGGTTATAAATACACTGCCAAAACGTTCCAGACTTTAAGTGAAAGATATGAAGAAAAGTGTTAGGGGAGAGGGGTCAGTGCTCGAACACCTCAGCGCTGACTAGACCCGAGGCCACGTTAGGAGGGCCACGTCATGTACGACACTTGTCCTTTCGCATGGGGTTCACGTGGCGGGCACGTGCAGCCGGTCCCTCCGGTCTCTTACCTATCCAGCCAGTCGTCTCTCGCCATATTGTGGAGGCTTCTCGACGAAGCCTCATTTCCCGCTCCGAGTCTGGTTGCTGTGCGTTCTCCGCTTCGTTTGTGGCACGTCATTTCTCCAATGCCCGACGCCTCCGCCGCCACTGTCCGCGCGCTCCATCCTTCGTTATGGCGCCCTTGCTCTCCTGGCTCGAGCTCCCATGGTCCTGGTTCGGCTACGGTGGTATTCAAATTGTGGGTGGTTTATACTCTCTGGCTGTTCACACTGGGTTATTTGTTCGTTCAACCTCGCCTCTGTGGTGGTTTAACCTCGGCGCTTTGGTGGTTTTACCTCGGCGCTGTGTGGTTTAGGGTCGGCTCTTTGCTCTTTATGCTTGGCTCTGTTTTGTCATGCCTCGGCCCTGTGGTTGTTTTACCTTCGCCCTTTCGTAGTTTTATTCGGCTCTGTAGTTGTTTTACTTGGCTCGGCCCAGTGGTGGTTTTAGTTCAGCTCTGTGGTGGTTTTTCTAGACTCTGTGGTGGTTTTTATCGGCTCTGTGGTGGTGGTGATCATACCTTGGCTCCATGGTGGACATACCTCGGCTCTCTGGTTCGGCGCTGTGTGTTTTACAGGTTTGTATGCTGCGAATTTTGTTTTCAGGTGCGTTTTTCAGCTCTGGATGTTGTGAATTGTGCTTTCAGGTGCGTTAGTCTGTTAGTTTTAAGTGTTTTTGTATTTTTTTTAATGTTGGTGCTCTGTGAATGATTGTGTTTTTGATTTTTTGCAGGTCAGTGGAGAAGCCAAGGAAAATGCAGTTGGCTGGCAAGGCAAGGAGGAAGGCCAGGAGGGATAGGAGTTTTAAGGTAGGACTCTGTCCTACCAGTGATATCTATGTGTTTGTAAACACATTTAACCTTAAGGAGATGTTCTCTGTTGAGCTTTTTTACTGTTTTACTGTGGTTTTACAGTGTTTGACTGTGGTTTTACAACGTTTTACTGTTGTTTTACTGTGTGGTTTTACTGGGGTTTTACTGTCTGTAGGGTTTAGGGTTTTAATTGGAAAATAGAGAAGTTCACTGTTGTCTCTCTCGTTGGAAAATCAGAATCCAGCCTTACTGTGGTTTAGGGTTTTAATTGGAAAATCAGTTTTTGTGGTTCTCTGCTTATGAATTTTAAGTCTTCTCAGTTACATGTGAAAGCAATGCAATTCAGTGTTTTATTGATACCCAATCGGGAAATTCTGTGCTGGAAAAACGGGAGTATTGGACTTTACTGGTACCCAATTGGGATTTTGATTAGGGTTTCTTACCGTGGATGTTTATTTATTTAGGGATTGCAAAAAAATGAGTTTGATGGGCTGTAAGTTCAGCCTCGGGCTTTATTGTATTTGTATTTTGTTTGATAAGATGATTGTTCTTATTATTGTGCTCCAAGGGTGCCTTGTCCCCAATTTGGGAATCTTACAATGCAATGTAACCAGCTCAAAAGACTCTAGAGAGATCTCTTCGGCTAAGAAGCTAGTCGAGAGGTTTACTGTTGTCTCTCTTGTTGGAAAATCAGAATCCAGCCTTACTGTGGTTTAGGGTTGTCTCTCAATTTGAAAATATTGTTGTTCTTAGGGAGCAAGCTTTCCAGCCTGTTGCTAGATGAATATTTGACACTGAGCATCCCCGCTCCAGCTTGCAGCAGAACCCCATGTGAAAGGACAAGTGTCGTACATGACGTGGCCCTCCTGACGTGGCCCCGGGTCCAGTCAGCGCTGAGGTGTTCGGGCACTGACCCCTCTCCCCTAAGTTCTAGGATTTTTTAGTCGTCTTTCCCTCCGGGGAACCTATGATTAAATGATTAAGGAGGCATCACGCCTGATTTTTCTTTTTTGTAGCAATGGAATGTAGGGTTTATTGTTCTAAAATGTGGTTGTATAATATGTAATGTTTTGTTATTAAAAGAACTGAACCACAGTCTAAGTACTTAAATTAATGGCCGACCCTTTCACCTTGGAATGAAAGGAGTTTCCTTTTTAGTTATACAGAAAGATGTTACTTATTATTTAGCGTTCCTGTGGGTATAATTTTTATGGTGAACTTGTAGATAATTCCACTGTTATTAGATGCTTCTCATCACTGTACATCTGCGGTGAGCTGCTCTTTTTTGGAGTTTCCAGCCTGTTTCTAGATGAATATTTGACACTAGGCATCCCCGCTCCAGCTTGCAGCAGAACCCCACAAAAAAGAGTGTTATATTCCATGTGAGGAACGTATATTGTTTTGCTTTTTCAGAATTATTATTTAATACTAAAATGTTACATTAAAGTTTATCAGGTCACTGTTATTATTAGGAATTTAAAATTTATCATATCATTAGTACTATTAGGAATTGAATTAAGAAAAGTAACTATTGTTCTTCCATTTACATTATTTTCTTTAAGAAAAAACATTTTATAAATATCAAATTTTAAATTGGCAAAGCCAATTAGATTTATTTAGCAAAGTAGTCAATGTTACTAATCTATTGATATTTGTATCAAGCTCCTTAATGCAATGTGTTGGTGGATGGATATTTGACAGTGAGCATCCCTGCTCCAGCGCATTTTATTAGGTAAATAGAGTTTCCTATCTGGGAATTGAGTTGACAGAGGATTCATTGTTTTTATGACAGGGTTGATGTGATCAGGATTGCATTTTGTTTAGTTGATTATTATTTAAACCTAATTATTATTTAAATTTCAAATGTTCCATTTATTCTATAACAACATTAAATTTTATCTGATTATGTACCTACCTTAATGGTATGATGCCAGGTTTCCTCTTTGAACAAAGGGTAGGGTGGTATGTTTTGTTCAGACCTGGTTTCCCAGTATTCTGGTACTGGCATTGTACATAGTACATACAGTAACTCTATTTTCCTTCGACGAATTTAAATCTATCTGAAACTACATTGTATTGTAAGTTTCATTGTATGGTCAGTTATTGCAAATTATAATTGGCATATATGAAGTAAATAAGGTCAGTATTCTTTATTCTCACAGTTAGTTATGTTCGTTAACCCTTTTTTTGTTTTTTGTTTTCAAGCGTCTGAAACTACATTGCATTGTCAATTTACCACAAAATATAACGAGCATACAATTCATGTTCGTTAATCACTTGACATTTACAGAGCCATACAATTCATCTCTCATCTTAATTGAATCACTTCAATTCAGTAAAATATGGGCAACGATTTAGTTGCTTTTGTTTAGATTGCACTTGAACATTATAACGTAGGATTTCAAGAGTTGTATAATACTATTAGTCTTTACTCTTGTCATTGTTGCAATTCTGTTT
The DNA here is from genome assembly GCA_034641835.2 of Pinus albicaulis. Classification (NCBI taxonomy): domain Eukaryota; kingdom Viridiplantae; phylum Streptophyta; class Pinopsida; order Pinales; family Pinaceae; genus Pinus; species Pinus albicaulis. The sequence goes on along the minus strand of CM076579.1, from coordinate 306,739,979 downwards.
TACACGATTGCTCTTTTGGACTGGTTTATTGTATTTAGATGTTTTTTGAATCACTTGACATTTAGAGAGCCATACAGTTCATCTCTCATCTTAATTGAATCACTTCAATTCAGTAAAAGATGGGCAACGAATTAGTTGCTTTTGTTTAGATTGCACTTGAACATTATAACGTAGGATTTCAAGAGTTGTATAATACTATTAGTATTTACTCTTGTCATTGTTGCAATTATGTTTTACACGATTTTTCTTTTGGACTGGTTTATTGTATTTAGATGTTTTTTGAATCAATTTATTTACAGAGCCATACAATTCATCTCTCATCTTAATCGAATCACTTCAATTCAGTAAAAGATGGGCAACGATTTAGTTGCTTTTGTTTAGATTCCACTTGAACATTATAACGTAGGATTTCAAGAGTTGTATAATACTATTAGTCTTTACTCTTGTCATTGTTGCAATTCTGTTTTACACGATTGCTCTTTTGGACTGGTTTATTGTATTTAGATGTTTTTTTTGAATCACTTGACATTTACATAGCCATACAATTCATCTCTCATCTTAATTTAATCACTTCAATTCAGTAAAAGATGGGCAACGATTTAGTTGCTTTTGTTTAGATTGCACTTGAACATTATAACGTAGGATTTCAAGAGTTGTATAATACTATTAGTCTTTACTCTTGTCATTGTTGCAATTATGTTTTACACGATTGCTCTTTTGGACTGGTTTATTGTATTTATATGTTTTTTTTGAATCACTTGACATTTAGAGAGCCATACAATTCATCTCTCATCCTAATTGAATCACTTCAATTCAGTAAAATATGGGCAACGATTTATTTGCTTTTGTTTAGATTGCACTTGAACATTATAACGTAGGATTTCAAGAGTTGTATAATACTATTAGTCTTTACTCTTGTCATTGTTGCAATTCTATTTTACACGATTGCTCTTTTGGACTGGTTTATCGTGTTTAGATGTTTTTTTTGAATCACTTGACATTTACAGAGCCATACAATTCATCTCTCATCTTAATTTAATCACTTCAATTCAATTATGAATTCAATTTCTTTGTTCAATTATGAATTCAAAAATCTGATATAGGCTGAGGCTATAACTTCAATTGCTCCCTGTGTTGATCTCACTGATATAGGCTAAGGCTATAATGTCTCGATCAGGAATCAATTGCTCCCCGTGTTGATATAATTGCCCGCCACGTGAAACGCATGTGAACGGACAGCTGACGTACATGACGTGGCCCTCCTTACGTGGCCCCTGGTCCAGTCAACGCTGAGGTGTTCGGGCACTGACCCCTCTCCCCTATATAATCTCACAATCCTTTAATTATAGTTTTTACTGACAGTCATAAGAAACATTAAATCAATCTTTTTATGCAGTATTGCATATTAAGTATGGTATGTTGAGCTTGATAAAAACATTTTAAAGATTTTGAATTAGGATGTGGGTATGCTGGGTACTGCATAATTTAATTTATTTTAAGACATCTACTTAACAGGATGCAATGCAAGACCACTTCATCTCTCATCTTAATTGAATCACCTCTGTACAGTGTTCAATTATGAATTCAAAAATCTGATATAGGCTAAGGCTATAACTTCAACTGCTCCCTGTGTTGATCTAATTAATATAGGCTAAGGCTATAATGTCTCGATCAGGAATCAATTGCTTCCCGTGTTGATATACTTGTTATTTAACATGATATTTGGTATTTGTTCCTGTTCATCAAAGAGCATGTAATGTTCAAGGGATAGTTTGTTTAGATGCAATTAGATTGTTTTGTTAATGATGTTCAATTCAATTATGAATTCAATTTCTTTGTATAACCACCACAGAGCCGAGGTATAACCACCACAGAGCTGAGTATGTTAACCTCCTTTTTATTGAGTGATTTTGATTGATGAAGTTTGCAATGAATTTTGATGATACTTGTTATTTAACAGGATTAGATGCAAACAAGGGATAGTTTGTTTAGATGAAATCAGATTGTTTTGTTAATGATGTTCAATTCAATTATGAATTCAATTTCTTTGTTCAATTGTGTCATAAAAAATCTGATATAGGCTAAGGCTATAACTTCAACAGATTAACAAACTTGTAGGATTTAGAAACTGTTTGATATGTAGGAATTATGAACTATTTGATATATAACTTCATAAAAAATCTGATATAGGCTAAGGCTATAACTTCAACAGATTAACAAACTTGTAGGATTTAGAAACTGTTTGATATGTAGGAATTATAAACTATTTGATATATAACTTCATAAAAAATCTGATATAGGCTAAGGCTATAACTTCAACAGATTAACAAACTTGTAGGATTTAGAAACTGTTTGATATGTAGGAATTATAAACTGTTTGATATATAACTTCATACAAAATCTGATATAGGCTATAAGGCTATAACTTCAACATATTAACAAACTTGGGGATTTAGACACTGTTTTATACATACTAATTTGAAAATGTTTGTAGCTTCCCAAACATCCATGGATGCTATCATTAGCAAACCTATTTGATCCTTACCAAAATCACAGTGTCTTGTAGTTACAAAAATTAAGTCATGGCACGTCTATGCTTGATGGCTTCCATTGCCTGCATTGCCCAAGTATGGTGGACTGCCCAACATTGGATGATTAGGATGTGCCTGAATGTTGGCATATGGTTGACTCCAATTTGCTCCATGTAGCCATGGTGGGACTGAGTAGCCCAAGTGTCCACTTGTGTTACTAACCCCAGCACTGACTGCAGGTGTCATATAAACACAATTAGGATTCAAACCTGCACTGGTAGGGGTATAAGAGGTGGGCCTAACCCCTACCTAATAGCTAGGGACTTGGATGTTAATCAAGTCTTGGAATGATGGTGTCTGCTCTGCAATGTGGTCCAGCGTGTTAGACATCAACCTATTTTCCTCAAACTGTCTTGAACCATGGTCTTCTCTGCTTGTCACCCCTTGTCCTTTTTCCAACTCTTGCTGAACCTTTCTTGCCTCTCTCTATTTCCTTGCCAATTGCTTTTGATGTTCCTTATATTCCCTTGCTTTTTGTCTTTCCAACCTTTCCTTTGCTCGAGCTTCTGCTGTTGCAATCCTTGCAACCCTCTTTTCATTGGCTAACTCCTTCTTTCTCTTTTTAGCTTCCTAAATTTCATTCTTTTTACGTTCAGACTCGAACATTAAATTCATATAGTCTTCAGATGTGAGCAATTGTGAACTCCTCCCTAAACGAAGATAATCTGAGGTTGAGTTCCTTGATGAGGCCTTCACTCTCTCTACTGGTAGCTTTAGGAATGCACCAAGTAATCTCTGCTTTTCTGGACCTACCTGCTGGATTTCATCTTCTGGGACAACTGATTGGCCCCCATTGTTGTCTTCTTCAGGTACTTCATGCTGAATAGGCTCCTCTTCTAGTGATCCATTGTCCACAAAATAATGAACAAGTTCGGTGTTCAACCCTGATGGTTGTGAAGGCATGTCCATGCTTTCATCCTCATTGGTGGATGTTACATTATTTCCAGTGATATTCATCACGGCCTCTGCCAACCATGATGGTGCACTTACTTGGGTTGGCATGGTCAATTGCTCATTTTCAGCTGCATCAGTGGGTGTCACAGCCTCATTGATATTGTTAGTTGGTTCATCACTGAACTGTGTCTCACTGACATGCTCAGCATCATCACCACCACAGAACAACCCTTCAGAAAGGGACATTATACATTCAGCAGTAGCTACATATTCTTGGGCACCAACATGCTCTTCTAAGTTCTCTGCTTCTTGACCTTCCACTTCAAATGCTTGGCTACATGTGGTATCATGCATAAGAGCATCAAAATTGAGTGGCCATATACCAGTCCTCGTAAATCCAGCCTTGATAATAGAAGGTGTGAGAGCCCTTTTAAATGCTTTACTTGCAAGCTCAGCTAGCTCAAACCTCTTTAATTCCACCCCTAGATTCTTTGCCATCCATGAAGCTCTCTCGACCCTGAAATAGTTCTTGAAAGGCCCAAACACGCTCACATCAAGGGGCTCCAATCTGTGAGTAGTATGAGCCGGCAATGTTAACAGGTCAATGCCCAACTTATTGGCCTCCTCGATTTTCTGCATAGCCATGTGGCTTCCATGGCCATCTAAAATCATCGAGTGCCTGTTTTCAGGTGAGACACCACCCGATATAGAAGCAGCAAAGTGGAAAATCCAATTTAGGAACAATTCCTTTGTCATCCATGCATGTGGATGTGCAGACATGCATGCCCCTAGTTCACAATTCTGTATATAATTTTTTAGTTGAGTTTTACCTTTAAATAGATAAAATCCTGGTATAGATGAGCCAATTTCATTGACACAAGCAAGAATTGTGATCCACTCCCTGCTCTTAGGCAATATCTTAGGCACATTTCTACTCCCTCTCTTGGCAATTACCCGCATACCGCAATTTCTTCCTGCCTGTAAGCCTGTTTCATCGCAGTTCCATATATGGTCTAGGGCATATGAGTGCTGGTCATATGCAGCAGAAAGAGTGTTATAGAACTTGGAAACAATTGCAGGGCGTAGATTTAAAGCCCGGTCTCTGTCAAGGCCCTCTGCTGCACGTAACACAAGGTCTGGATGCCTCTTTTTAAACCCACTCTAACATGACTTACCAGGAAAACCATCTTTAAAGGGGTTTGGCCTCCCTTGACATATTTGAGCTACAGTGGATTTAAGTTGGATAAGCTCTAACCCATGTCCCAATTGGGCCATCTCCTTACACCACTCCACCACCTCATCTTCCACCACCTCATCTTCCTCCTCTTCAGTCATGACTATAACAGGCCCTCTACGCTTTGTATTAGTCAACCCATTTATCCAATAATGTATGTTAGAGGCAGCAATACCATGTTTTTTTGCTGATGCACGGATTGAATATCCCTTAAACTCAATGTCATCAATTGCAGCAAGCATGTCTTCCTTCGTCCAGCCTCTGATTGCACTGATTTTCTTTGTTGAAATTGCACCTTGTATTGTGGTCGAAGGTGGCTCTGTGGCTGATGGTGGGTTGGGATGATCTACAACCACAGGGTCCTTTTCAACTACATTACTAGAAACAATGGGAACATTGACATCATCATCTGATGAACTGCTTCGCAGTTGGGCCCCCCTTCTCCCTCGCCTCCTATTCCTTATCCGATCTGCAACAGAAACTCTTGGCATGGCTACAACCTGCAATTTCCAACATCGTTAAGAAATTTGATAAGTATTACAGCACAATTGTATAGAGTAAACTATAATTATGTATGAATTCCAAAATTTCTGCTAATAACATGAAATCTTTCAGTTGTTTATTGTGAATTAATTGGCATTGAAGTATTACTTGTCAATTATGTATTACTTGTAATATCAACATCAGAAAGATATGTGATACCTACATGGCTGTTAGCTACATGGAATTTTCTAAAATCAGTAAGTGCCTATTTTAAAATGGACTTATATTTGGACATGGACTGTGTGTTAGAACTATTTTTATTGAAATATTTTATTCAATATAAAGTCAATATCCAAATCTGCTTAATATATTGAATAACATTATTGAAGAACAAAGAAATACTTGTATGTCTCCAGCAACGCTCCAGCAACTGATGAAGAGAGTGAATAGCAACTGATGAAGAGAGTGAATGTAACACTCTGCACACACACTGTCTAGAATGTAACACTGTGCACACACTCTATCTGGAATGTAACACTGAGCACACCCTGTCCTCTGTCTGTATGTCTGGAACACTGTCTAAAAAGGATTGTATGTCTACAAAATGGAAACTCACTGTCTGAAAACTCACTCTCTGAAAACTGTATGTCTGCAAAATGAATGGAACACTGTCTGAAAACTCTGAATGTATGTCAGCAGTAGTTTAAGAGCAAAATGAATGCCTCAAATGCAGTAACAGTGGCTGTTTTATAGTTTTATGATTTAGAATTTAATTGGCAGGGAAGATTGGCATGGATTGCCATCTCCCAAATTTAATTGTGTGGTGTGGATTGATTTGTATACGATCCAATGGCTGAAAAGATTTCATGGTTGATCCTTGTGCTTTCCTGAATTTAATTCCTGAATTGAAATGCTTTCCTGAATTTAATTCCTGTAATTCCAGGGCTGTTGTGTTTAATTCTTGAAATGAAAGGTTGGGTGAACTATTTCCTGAATTGAATGGTGTCATTTAATGTCTTCAATAGGCTGAATGGTTAAACAAACATGCAGATATTGCTGACAGACATTTCACCTATTTTTGTGCAGGTGGTACTCAGTCTTTGTGCAGGTGTTACCCAGTTTTTGTCCAGGTGTTATTTAGCAATGAGATGTAGTCCCCCAATGCAAAATCAGTGGGGGACTGTTTGATGGGATACCTGTACTTTTGGATGGGTAGCATTGTAATGTTTTGTAGTGCATTTTGCCTTAAATGGTAATTCAAAACTGGAGGTACTTGAGACAGTAGGTCTTGTCAACTTGTGATGTTAGACTTGGTGTATGGCAGTTGTTGGTCTAGTAAAAAACTGGGCCCATTTTGGACATATTTATGTAACTTATATAACTTATTATCAAATATTTATGTGCATATTATCAAATATTTATGTGCATATTTTAGTGAGTTTGTAATTTATGTTTGATGGATGTGTGGGACCAGTACTATAACTACTACTGGTCCTTGCACAACAATAGAAGCCTCTCCCCTAGTGGCCACTGGCCAGGATCTCATTTATCTCAACTTGTCAGAAGTTAAAGTTCCACGAGTCCAGAGAAATGTACCCATCTTGCTGCCCCTCCTCATCCTGCAAAGTCGGAATGAAGTCCAACTCAGGGATGTCGTCAATGCATGGGAAATTCTGGAATTTAGGGCACACACTACTGTTGAACAGAGACATCCAAAAATTCCGCTCCTCCGAAGTCTGGTCGAGGTTGTTGCACAACTCCATTTCTGAAACCAAAGATGATTGCGACGGGGAGATGAGGGAGACATCATTATTGCTATTATTAGTGCCCGGAGAAAGGCAAGTGGATGGAGGTTTGTCCCGGGCATATTTAGCGGCGGCGACCTGAATCTGGCGGGGGCAAAGAGAAAACGCCGAGGGAAAGGAGGGCATGGAATCGAGGAAGTTTAATTTGGCGTTGGGGCCTCTTATGCAATAAACTCTAGCATCATAAGAGTGGGCGGCTTGCTCTGCCTTTTTGTAGGAGCCGAGCCATATCTTCGCTCTGGTTTCTGGCGTCCGGATTTCGGCCCCCCAACTTCTCCATTTTCTCATTTGAACTCACATAAATTGGTGGCAATTTTGTCCACGGTATTTGTCTGGTGGATATCGTGAATACTTCTCTCGGGAGAGTCTCCCCGTATTTGGGGACGCAATGCCAACGCTCTCTAATGGAAGGTAAACACTGAACCACAATTTATATATGTTGCAGTGTTTAAGCTTGTAGGCGGAGGCATAGAACTGCAAATCTCAAATCAAATGAAGATGCATTGTGTTGCAGGCTTTAGCTGTGGAGGCAAGTTTTTATATGTATGGTTGAAACGCGTATGCGCGTATGGTTGTGATTCTTGGAAGAAATGCGAGAGGGGGAGTGTGCCAGCGATATATTCAAAACGTGAGAGAGATGTCTCCATGTACGTTGTGGCCCACCACAACTCACGAGACAACAACTCATGTCGTAAGGTGTGACCTTGATGTATATAAAGCGGTTGAAGTCTAACTAGATTGTTTTCTCTTAAAAAAGTTTTAAAATTTTTTGATGGTGTTACAACCTATTTTTATTATTAAAAATATGATTTAAATACTGTTGGCAATAGCAATGTTGTCTTCAGCTTAAGTCAAATGTCTTCACATACATTAGATGAGACAATTAAAACACTTATGGTAGAGGAAAAGAGGTTGAAATGAGAGGGTACAAAAAAAATTCTCAAATAGAAAATGGGAAAAGAGGTTAAAACGAGATGGTACAAAATAGAATTCTCAAATAGAAAATGCATTATTTTCAAAGATAAGAATGAGAAAGAAAAATGCAAATAAAGGTGAACTTCAATGCTACAACTATAAGAAAATTGGGCATACAACATGGAATTGCAAAGACTGTGCGAACGATTAGTGAGAAGGTAAGAGAATAAACAAACATATCCACAAATGAATATTCATTGAATTTTGATGATGAATTCAATGAACTATTTGAACCTCTCAAACTCTTTTAGAATAACTTACACTTACACTTCACTGAAAAGGCTCAACATGGATGGTTGTCCAGATACATTGGTAGATGTTGATTTAGGGAAGGATCCCTCACTGTTGAATATGTAAGAGTGGTCTTTGAGTAGGGTTATGAGACAACTTGGGACTATGTTCAGTAATTGACATTGGGAGATAGTGATTCGGGGGAGTTCAAGGGTGGAACTCAAGAATCCAACATGTTCACTACACCTTTACGCAACTTGATGGAGCCCATGCTAATCTCGAAGTTGTAAACCATTTAAATAATGGTTATGTATTTTGTTGTTTATTGGTGGTTTCAATAGTTTTATGTAATGTAAGCATTAAGGGGGGATTTAGAGTTAATGATTACAACCTATATTTGAGAAATTGGTTTGTGAGTTGTTTTGATGGTTGAGAAATCCTCTCAACTTCTCCTTCTAAATTAGGAATGAGTTAGATGTGAGAACTCTATATTTTAGAGTAATATCTGAATGTGTGTGTGTGTGTGTTAAAGCATATATTCCCCTATGTGAAATAAATGTGTTTTTGTTCATTCTTTTTATATATCCATGTGGTAAAATTGACATTTTGACAGATAAGAATGATTTTATATTTTACTATTTCAAGGTCATTTTACAAGTTCGGAAAGAGAATATGAGATTTTAGTTGTTATTATAGATTCATTTTAATTATATATCAGATCAAATATCTTGAAGTATAAATCTATTTTCTAATGAAAAAATTGAAATAAAGATTTACAACTAAAAATATTTAATTATATGAATGAGATAGATCCATATTGATGCTATTTATACATGTACATACACACATAAAAAATAACCAAAATATAAAATAATGAAACTCCTTTAAATTTTTTAACCATACAAAAATTTATGTTGTATATATATATATATATATATTCTCTTTTAGTAATATATAGTTGATATTGAAATATTTCATTTATAAACCAAACTGTTTAAGTTGTTACATTTATATTTGCATTATTTTAATATTTTTCCTTTTTAATATATTTCTAAATATATGTTAATATTACTTAACTCTATATTGAAATATTTTAGTTATAATCCACATTAAATTTTTTATTACTATTAATATTTTTAAATGTTATATATATTTTATATTAAGAATTAAATGAATTTTACATCTATCTTTTATTAGGAATTTTTTTTTTATAAGTCTCACAATTCATTTCTATTCCATTTGAAAAACAGACAAGTTTTATATCCATATATAATAGGGTCAGATAGCCTCAACCTACCCACAATAATTAATTTTATTATTGGCTATGTAACTATAATAAAACCTCGAAGTCTGTAAAGAAACCATGTATACATCTCAAAATTTAAAAAACATAACCATGTTGATCATCAAATTACACATCAGAAGAGTCTTTGGGCGCCAAATATTTAACAGTGGACCATGAAAATTCAAACTGTGGTAAGAAAGGGATGTGATTCTCGATGCGATTGAGGTGAGAATTTTTTTGTTGGATCTCACGTTGAATGAGTTGAAATTCCATGTGAATTTCCTACAAATATGTGTATGGATTAGTTGAACCAGCATTGGAGGTCACCAAAGCTTTTTCCATTAGGTTCTTCATTATCCAATGTAAATATATCTTCCACTAGAATTGAGTATACTGACCTCTAGAATGGACTAGGTCTTGGACTAGGGTTTTCCAGTCCTCCAAGTCCAGGTCAGTATTCTCATCTACATGTTTTAAATCTGACTCCCACCTTGAATTCAACTTTGGACCTGTGGAGGCGTGTTCACATGATATGCCTAGGTGGCTTCCTGAGTCATCCCTATGATGCTATGGTTTCTCTTGCCCCTGGAATAGGTTGGTTGAGATTGCCAGCCACCACATCCTTGACCTCTACTCCGACTCCAATATTGGCCCCCCGAACCTATGTTTCCTTTGCACAAGGAGGGTAGTGTCATGGGGTTGAATTGCAAACCACCAGAGAAAAAAAAACCAGAAATTGAAAACCACAAAAACTATCTCTCAAAAACCTGTTCGAATTGGAAACTAGCTCCCAGAGAGACGTCCTGGCATGGTAGGCTTACTAAAGTAGAAGAAACGAAACCGTGCAAAATTAAAATGACATAATACAATAGGATAATAAGAAAGATACCCTTGAAACAGAGCATTCCTCACGAAGTTCACCCACGCCTGCCACAACGAGTCACTATCTTCTGCCCTCGGTTCACATAACCCCCTTGAGGATGTGACTACTAATCATTCATGGGATTTTGTAAAACCCCCTTGCCACATCTACCCAATTAACTAACCAACAGGGTAAACATGTGATGCGAGGCTCATATAATGAGATTCAACCTCATAGGTGACATTAAGGAAGTGGAACTAGTAGAAACACAACATACAAACCTTGTACGACAACCACAACACCCTAAGGAGGTAACCCACCCATTCAAGCCTCTTACCTTTGGGTTACATTGACATTTTTACCTCTTTGAGCCATAGCTGCAGGAACAGGCTTGCATGCCTACATTCAAGAGGTTGTAGCTATAGGCATAACACTACATGCCAATGACCACGACCCTAAATAATTAGTTTTATGCCAGCGTCCCCAAGATTTGGGACACCTTTTTAGGCCCAGAACCCAATGATTTTCCCATAACTTCATGACAATTTCATAGATGATAAATAACAACATGACAATGATATAGAAGAAATCACATCAATAAGGACTCATTTGGGCCCCTCTTAGCCATGACAGGAATTTTATCAAACATGTCACAAACATGAAAACTACAAGTGTAAACAATAGAACAAATCATAAGGGTATTGTACTTATCTGAGAATCTCTAAGAAGCATTGCTCCCCGACATCATTAACTACAATACAATATGTTTGACCATAGATACATTGTGCATTCATTTACAAGGAAAAGCAGGGATAGATCCATACATCATCACTGATAAAATACATGCTATAACCAACATAATAACAACATAAATAAAGTGGATACAAAAACAATAGAATCCTCATAATAGCCAGTACAATTATACATCAAATAAAAAAGGAATGAATTTCTTAATAATGAATATAGAAACTGACCAGGGATGGGACTACCACGTTCCACCTGAACATACATTGGTTGAGCCAAATCTCTCTTCAGCCAATCATCCATGTGCCATATTCCATGCATGAATGTGGAACACATAACCAACTAAAAAGAACCAAACAAGCATGAATTCTATCAGAGTTCTCCACCTACATCGTGAGGAATTTTAGTGCCTCCTAGTCTCTTAGGCTTTACCATAATCCATAGTTTGATCTATGGATCATGAGGCCCTACATCGAGACCCAGTCTCCATGATTTACTATACACCCCATCCCAGGACTACTAGGCCCAACGGAGACAAATACACCTCTTGGCTTTACCGTATATCCTGCCATTCACTGACAGGGATTCCTAGGCCCACCAAGGAAAACAATTTGGCTTTACTGCAACCCAAAGTCTCGTTCAAGGGTTACTAGGTGAGTGGCTTTATCATGAACCATAGTCTTGTTTAGGGACCACTAGGCCATGTGTTTTTCATTTCACAGACCCAACCCACTCAGCTTCGAATCCATCTAGAAATCGAGCTCAACCGAAGTATGAGAAACCCATCTCATAAAATTTATACAAAAATGAGAAGGCTAGGATGAAAAATATTGTCACACCTGGAAAAATCCATGCCAAGGCATAAGAGAACCACATGTAATACAATGCATGCTAGATTTAGCAAGGAAATCACATGAAAATCAATACCTACAAAGAATCTGGTTGTAGCTACTTAATCTTGTTCTTCTTTTCTTTCCTTGCCTTTCTTGCTACAATTCCAAAGTGCTCCAATAAACTCTTTGTCGAAGAGTGAGAGAGAGAGAGAGAGAGAATAATGAGAGAGAGCCAAAACTAAACTGAAAAAATGTTACCTACTGATCCTCAGAAGCCTTTTTTATTAATGAGGCCTTTATTTTCTTCATTTTCTTCATTTTCCTCCTCACATGCAACCTGCGACCTTTCACCTTTCTTTTATCCTAATTTACATTATTTTCATAAATAAAATGCCAATTAATGCCTCATGCATTTCAAATGCCTTTCCAATTCCTTTTCCAATTTCCTTTAGCCATAATAAACCGAATGACCACCCACTAGGATGTTTTTCCCAACATTCAACTTGGAATATGTGTCCCATCAACCATGGTTATTATTTTTTCCTTTATTAACTTTTATTACATGGAATTTTCACCAGGGTTGTTACAAAACCCTCCCCGTTTGGGGAGCACTTTCCTTGGTGTTCAATAACACCTACAAACCAACAAGACTGTTAAAAAAAAAACATACTACCCATGGAGATTTATAACACGGCTCATTGTAGTATTTACAATGAATAACCTCTTTAAAAGAAAAAACCACCATGAAAATCATACCGTTTACTGGAGTTTTATAACACAATTCATTATAGTATTTACAATAATATACACATATGAACATTTTCTCAACCAACAAATAAAATGATATGATGTCCATATCAACAAAAATGGAATCTAGAGGCTCACACCTCCACCCTCAAAGTAGTACTAGGATTCAATTCCTTCCTAGGAAGTCCATAATCCACTATCATAGTCAAATTTTTCATCCAGTTTCCAATGCTACAATACTATGCTACTGTACCCTCAATGATCATTTACCGACTCATTGTTATAAGGTACACTCCTAATGTGAATCTAATTCCATTTGGCAATGCTAATGACCAAAACAAATCCATCCCCAACCTTCCCTTCTCTGCTACACAGTCCCTCAAGAAATCTGGTCACCCCCTTCTGTGCAGTCACACACCTTCCAAGTTTAGTTGGAACCCCCATCCTGGGTAGTCCATCCCTTGGCAAGTCTCCCTCACATCGAAAGGTCAAACAACCAAGGGATATACGTGCCTCAAAACCATCATACCTGTCATAGCATGCTCATGGAAATGAATGGACACTATTGGGTACCAATGTCCTGTAATGTCCCAACTCCTAAAGTGCTTTACCAACACACTGATGTCTGTCTCAATTCCTTTTGTTGTTGCTGCTAATTCTTGCAGTCAGTTTCAACCACCCCATTGGGAATTTCCATGCTTTCTTGTACAAGCGCATAACTTGCATTATATTCAAAATAAATTAAAATAATTTCAAATCATACCTCATTGGTAGCTCGTCAATAAGGTACAATTTCAATCCCGTTAACTTCTTGTCACATAAGCCAAACTAGGTGTTTGGTCAAATCATCATGTATAACATATCACATTTAGTTAGCTCAAAACACAACCATCATAAGTCAAAATCATGAATCGCATGAAATCACCATAAAACATATTCATAAATCAAATGTAACCATGATAAATAAAAATCACAGATCATATGCATAGTAAAAATGAAATAAAATATCGATACTTATCCTTCATCAATCCTTATTTTTGCCTTTTCTCTTTCTATACACACACCGAGTTGGTTGCCACACTTGGAAAACACCAGTTCCTTCTCTTCAACTACGTACACATACACATAGTTTACATCACAACACGTCCACCCACACGCGGTGTAAAATGCCACATAGTATGCACACCCACACCGAAATAAAACACATACACCTACATTCGATGTACCATAAAACACAATACATACATCCTACATCCAATGTACAACACATACACCTACATTCGATGTACCATAAAACACAATACATACATCCTACATCCAATGTACAACACATACACCTACACCTGGTGTACCATACAAAAAAATACACACCTACCTCTAGTGTACAACACATCCACTTACACTGAATGTACCATACAACACAATACATACACCTACCTCCAGTGTACAACACATACACCTACACATGGTGTACCATACAACACAATACATACACCTACATTGAGTGTACAACACATACACATATACAGAGTACAACACAACGAATACACATGTCATGATACCACGACTACACCATGCACATACATAGTACCGCATGCCCGCGACAGAGCATGTACAACATGCACACAATACCATATGTATACCAGTTCCATATGCACAACATGTACACAACACTACCTACACAATGTGTGCACAACATCACATGTACATGACACCACCTACACAATGCGTACACAACGCAAAATGTACACCACACCACCTATACAATTTGTACACAATACAACATGTACACAAAACCACATATACACAATGCCACATGCACACCAGGTATAGGACACCACCTACACACAACACCATATGTACAACATGTACATAGCACCACATGCACGCATCACCACATGTACAATCATGCACACAACACCATATGTTCATAACATAATATGTAGAACAAACACACAACACCATATGTTCATAACATAATATGTAGAACAAACACACAACACCATATGTACATAGCACTGCATATACAACACATATATAGCACCATACGTACACAACACCACATATCCAACATGCGCACAACACCATATGTACACAACACCACATATTCAACATGCACACAGTACGGTAGGTATATAACACCGCATATCCAACATGTATGTAGCACCATCTATACCTAGCACTGCATATTCAATATACAGACAACACCATATATACAACATCATAGGTACACAATACTACATATGTTACATGTAAACATCACCATAGGTAAATCATTGAATACACAACATGCGCAACATATACACAATAATAGAACTGTACATCCATAGACCACGTACTGACCCCACAAGCAACCTTAATTTTAGTGTCTTTCCACTATCCATGTTTATCCTAGCATGTTGCATATCACAATACTTTTACTTCACTGATGTACCCCTAAGCATTACCTATCCATAACATAAACATGAGCATAGTAAAATCATATAATATCAATTCATGTCCACATGATACTAACCTCATAGATATGTCATAGCTATTCTTCCCACTTGATTCCTCATAAGACCAAGAACCTCTTCATGCAATTCACCCACATAAGCAATCATTCCTCCACAAGAACGATCCTTGAAAACGCTCTCTTACAATGACATAGATACATAGATACATACATGTATATAATCATTAACATAAAAAAATCATGGTCTTATCAGACAATGAAATACATACACGGATATATATATTTATAAATATATAAACCTAATCATGATCACAATACAATGGGTGGATAGATATCATAGGGTCTAGGTTAAGAGAACTTCCTTTATTCGTGCACAACATGCACAATGTTGATAAAAACAATTCCTAACATAGCCAAGGTATCTGACACCTCAAATCTATTTACCTTACCCTTTCGGTTACCTTTCTCATGTTTGTACTGCCACCGTCCATTTACCACAATGGACCCAACCATTCCAACCAACTGTCATAGTCTTACCTTCTGTTGCGCTTACTCACTTACCGAGCTTCATTTGTGTCTTACATTACCTATCAGGTTCCATTCATTTCTTCCTAAGCTTCATCAAATTTCCTCTTTCCCAAACCAATCCCCAAGACACTCAAAACATAAAGTAAAGACCAGAGCAAATAATAGGAAGACCATGAAAAAGCAAGAGCAATACGACACTACAAAGTGGCAATTCCTTGCAAGAACATAAACAAAACTATAAATCAAGTAGCTCAAGACCATAAATTACCGAAAACACAAGACTAGAAAAAAACCATGAATCAATCCCCCATGGGTTTTTAATGCTTCCAAGGAAACCTCAGCAAGGTCTATTCGAATTTCATGGTAGTATAGTAGTATCTTTTTCCATACAATCTACTGCATCATGCGCTTGAATCACATAACTGTCAGTGTATAATATAAACATACAATATACTAGTTACCTTACCTTGTTATGCCAGACACACTACCTTATATGTGAACACACATGTTAGCCACATGTTCCAAAGATCAAGACAACATATTTAACAATTTGAAATCAACATTTACCAATTTTAACAACCATGTCATAATCAAAAATCAACTTAAAATCATCAACCATAATCCATACTGCTACAACTATCACCTATTTACACTCAAGTGTATATCAGTTGTCTCAACACATATGTGTTAGTACAACCATATTAAAACAAGATCATTACTTCATGCAATCGTACAAACACATACTCATATCATATGATTAATCAAACATTCAAACAAATTGCAAACATACCATGGAAAATAGATCAACTAAATGACATAGTCAAACACCCAATAGTGATTAGCATAGTGAAACACTAAATAGACGACATAACCAAACATTAAAGCACCAAGTATACGACATAAGAAAATTCATACCTTAATGTATCTCCAAGGGAGGCTATCTTATACGCACAACAATCTAGATTAGTATAACACAATGTCACAAATAAGTCGACTCATACCTGAATGTCATAACCGTAATCATTTTCATAGGCCAATCCAATTTAGCATGATACAAATGACATCAAGATATTAATTCTATAACCCTAATCATCAAGTTAACTAACATATAACAACAAGAAGTTAACATATAACATGCTCATCAACAACATATAACACAATCTTCGATCTAACTATAAGTTAACATATAACGTATTCATCAAGTTAATAACGAGTAGCACAAACCAAGCATGTACATATGATCACACTAATTAAATAACATTTATCATGTATGTAACCATAACAATAATATAATGACAAACATATAAGTAACCCTAATGCTTACAAAAACCATGAATCACATACATGCATTCCAAGCATAAAAAATTGTATGATAGTCCGCTCTTACCCCAAAGTCCATTGTTGCAACTTCACTTTAATGATCTGCATCTCCTACTATAGTGAATCCAAAACATTAGCATCATAACATACCAAATAATCATGATGACCTAAATGCATACAATGACCTTATGCATAACAACCTCAATCAAACCAATGCAAACTTGACTATGTGCACCCACTTGACATGTATAACTAATCATGAATGACCAATGCATGTTCAACATATGACATCACACAAGAAAGCATACACGGATAACACTGAAGCATGACCAATATGTAACCCTAGAATAAGCAAGAAATGCATGTAAAATATGTAACAATATGTAAGCAAGCGTGCACGAAAAAAACACAAGCATGAAAAACACATAATAATCATACACTCATGACAACATTTTGACAACAACACCATCAACACTTCCATGGTGACACCACTGCCACCATGGCCAACATTACAAAAATCCAACAAGCACATACACCCTATGTATGGTAGGTATGACAAACACATATGCAACCAATAGAAAAGCATGACCAAGACACCACCCATCCAGTCCATGGGTTGAACCATGCTCTAATACTGTTCTATAACACCCCCTTCCCACACCTACACAAGTAAGTGGACAACCAGGGTAAACATGTGATGAGAGGCTACTATAATGATATTCAAACTCCTAGGTTACCTTAAGGAAGTGGAACTGATGAAAAAACAACATAAAAACATTGTACAACAACCACAACACCCCCAAGAGGTAACCCAACCATTCAAGCGTCTTACCCCTGGGTCACACTGACATTTTGACCTGTTTTAGCCATAGCCATAGACACATGCTTGCCTGCATGTGTGCAAGAGGCTATAGCCACATGCATAACACTGCATGTCAGTGGCCAGGGCTCCAAATACTCAGTCCTTTCCCAGTGACCCCAAGATTTGAGCCACATTTTCAGACCCAGAACCCAGTGTTATTCCCATAACTTCATGAAAAGTTGAAAGATGATAAATAGCAATGGGAAAATGATACGGAAGAAATCACATCAATCAAGACTCATCTCAACCCCTCCTAGCATGACAAGAATTTTGTCAAACATGTTAGAAACATGAAAATTACAGGTGTAAACAACATAACAGAGCATACAGGTCTCATACTTATCTGAGAATCTCTAAGAAGCATTTCTCCCCTACCAAATTAATTGTAATATAGTCTATTTTACAATAGATACATTATGAATTCAATTACCAGGGATGGGACTACCACGTTCCACCCGACCATAGATTGGCTGAGCCAAATATCTCTTCAACCAATCACCCTAGTGCCATATTACAAGCATGAATGTGGTACTCAAAACCAACCAAAAAGAACCAAACAAGCATGAATTATACCGAAGTTCTCCACCTACACTGTGAGTAATTTTAGTGCCTCCTAGTTTCTCAGGCTTTACCGTAATCCGCTGTCCGGTCGAGGGATCACTAGGCCCTACACCGAGACCACTCTTTAGGATTTACCATCCATCCCATCATGGGACTAAATGCCCAACGGAGAGAAATATACCTATTGGCTTTAACGTATATCTCGTTGTTCACCGATAATGATTCTTAATTTCACTGAGGCACACAATCTCGCTTTACCACAACCCACAGTCTGGTTCAGGGGTTACTAGGCCAGTGGCTTTACTGTGATCCACAGTCTGGGTCAGGGACCACTAAGCCACGTATTTGTCATTTGGGAGATCCACCCCACTCATTTTCAAATCCATCAGTAAATCTAGCTCAACCGAAGTATGAGAAACCCATCTCATCAAAGCTATATCGAAATGGAAAGGATAGGTTGAAAAACATTGTCACACTTGGCAAAATCCATGCCAAGATGGAAAAGAACCACATGTAATACCATGCATGTCAGATCTAGTAAGGAAATCACATATGCAAATCAATACCTACAAAGAACCCTACAATAGCTGATTGATCCTATTTTCCTTGCTTTCTTTGCCTTTCTTGCTCCAATTCCAAAGTGCTCCAATAAGCTCTAAGTGTCCAAGAGTGCGAGAGAGGGAGAGAATAATGAGAGAGATCCAAAACTGAACTGACAAAAGGTTACCAACTCATCCTCAAAGGCCATTTTATTAATGAGGCCTCTATTTTCTTCATTTTCGATTATTTTCTTCCATTTTCCTCCTCACATGCAACCTGTGACCTTTCACCTTCCTTTTCTCCTAATTTCATTTATTTTCATAAATAAAATGCCAATTAATGGTTCATGCCTTTCCAATGCCTTTTTCATTTCCTTTTCCAATTTCCTTTAGCCATAATAATCCGAATGAACACCTGCTAGGATTTCTTTCTCAACATTCAGCTTGGAAAACATGTATTACATGAAATTTTCACCAGGGCTGTTACAAATTTCCTCTTCTTATTTCCCCATACTGTCCTAAGCAGATGATTTATCTCAAATATGAAAAATTGCAATAAAACCCATAAACAAGAGACACAGACTAGAGCCCCATAATAATTTGTAGAATGCATAGACATTAAAGAAAGAAAAATTTCGTAATAAATGTAAATACTAGGAAGGTGTGTAGACCATTTATCAAAATAATAATTTCTCTCCTCCCATACATCCCGAAAGTCATCGTGACTTTCCAATATCACCATCTCAGAAACATCCATACGAAGATTTAAGAGGTAACAATTAACCATACATGGAAGGGTGTGCTTAGAGAAAATGAAGAGGACATACGTGCAACAATCTCTCACAAAATGAGAGGCAGAGCTAGGTTGGAGAATTCCTTTAGTAGTCACCCTTGAGGTTGCAGAGAAGCGGTTTACTATAGCACTAGACCAAACTATATTATTTGAGCCAGATCCTAGAGGCGTTCTTTCTATTTGGAGCCCGCGCCCAACAAAAAATCTTTTAACATTCCTCCCCTCCTTCCAAGATGTCATCCTATGTAGCTAGGTTCCCATTCCGACCTTTGGATATGGTCTCGTCCCTGGTACATTTTTCCCTGACAAGGAATTGGAGGCTATTTTATCATCATATGATAATTTGGCTCCCCTTTGTATTAAAATATCCCCTTTCCATAATCCTCTATATTTTGAAGGTCAATAATATAAAAATGTCACCCATAGGAATAAGAAACCCCCAAATATAAAAAAGTTTCATCCTATAACAAGATCGAATTGGGTTATGTCGATGAGGTTGGATCTCCCAATAAATGGTTTGATATTGATATTGATTGTATTGTTGGGAATGTATCTATTTCTGATTTTGATGGAGTTCGAGTCCTTAGAGGGGATGTAACCATGCATGTGGGTCCTCCATGATTATTATTTCCATTAACATTTGGGGTTTGGAAGCGACCCCAAAATTAAGCTCCCTCAGAGGTATTGTTCAGGTTCATAAACCCTCTCTAATCCTTTTCCAAGAAATGATGGTTTGTAGAGATAAGGCATGTGAGGAAATGTTATTTGTGTGCGCTACATGGGATTTAGTTGCAACTGATGTTATTGGATTATCTGGTAGTCTGGGAGTTATGTGGGATCCAAAAATTATTGAGATGCATGCATTTAGGTCGTGTGCAGGGATTATCATGACTGAACACATGATGGGAAACTATCAAAGGGTTTGAATTGTAAATCAATTTTCTCCATATGTGGGTCATAGACTATTTTGGGACCAAGTTGCGCAATATGGAATCGTTCGATTAATTTCCATGATCATCGTGGGGGATCTTAATTTTTTGATGGGGAGGGAAGAGATTTAGGGATAGAAGTCTAGAACTAATAGTATGTATGGTTGTTTCAAAGGTTTTATGGGGGATTTTTCCCTATTGGATGTGATGCCAGATCCTCTTGGGCCCACTTGGAGGAATGGGAGAACTAGTGAGGAGGGTATCTAAAAACAAATGGACACATTTCTGGTTAATCATACTATGGTTAATCATTCGATAGATATAAGATCATTTATTATTCCAAAATTTATTTCTGATCACTTGCCCATTATCTTGACATGGGACGAAGGGGAACAGAAGAGATCATACTCTTCAAATTCAACCCAAAATGGCTTAAAATGGATGAATTTGGTGATCCAGTCTAAAATGTTTGGCCTCAGTCATTGCTTCCTCCTCCACAAAATCACATGACATCCGTATGCCAGAAGCTTAGAGAGATTGTTGAACACACACATGGTAAATGCACAAGAATAGGAAATATGATAAAGATAAGTGTGAGTTCTCTTATTATTCACATGATGTACATTTATAATACATTATTGTGACCCTTGGATTCATCTTCCAATGTCTCTTGGACTTATTATGTCCATTTTCCTTCCACACCAACCCTTAGATGATTAGTCTCCAACATTCCCCCCTTAATCCAAAGGGGTATGTATGAGTCCAAGAAGAGAGTTGTAATAAAAATCTGTAAATTTTGCATGGCAGCACTAGGCTGAATGAGCTCTCTAAAATGTTGGTAGAAATAGGTGGTTTAAGGATGACCACCAACAATGAAACACTTAGTGTTATTCCCGGAACTCTTCCAAATTTGGCAAGAAGCTGAGATATTTTGCTAGAGGAAGTGATCCTCATATTTTGAAGAGGGAGACCTTCAACCTAGAAGAAGGGAGGTCTACAACCTGTGATGGTTTAAGGATGACCACAAACTCCGGAATGCTTGATGCATTTCCTCGGAACTCTACCAAAACTGGAAAGAATTTGAAGTCTTCTACTAGAGGAAGTGTCCAAAATTCTTTGAAGAGGAAAAATATCAACCTCACATAGATGGTTTAAGGATGACCACTAACCAAAGGCATGCTCATGGGCATTTTTGTCTCTGGATACAACTCTGAATCTGGAATGGTAGGTTGTGTCTCAGGCTCGCTTGAATGACTGTGTCTCTGGCTACAAATTTGAATTTGGAATGACAGGTTGTGGCTTAGGCTCACTTGAACTTTTCTGCTTATGGATTTGAAGGCTGTAGATGACCATCATTTCCCCCCCTGTCAGATACAAGGTGAGATGATGGAGAAAAATCAACTGGAAGACCTTTTAATATTCTAGAATAAATTTTGTCATATGACTGAAACATCTTCTTGGTTGTTGATGCCCATTGCCAAGAAGCGATCCATGCAAGATGAATCTTTGTTCTTGCAGGAGGCTTATTTCTGAGGCATACGTGTGACGAATGAGTGTGGTGACCACAGTCCTTTCATCGGTGAAGATCAAAACAATTATCTTTCATATGGCCAAATCGGTCAAATGTTTGCATTTTATAATATGTTGTTGTTGTTGTGGAAGAGGAGCAGAATCTAGAACCACTGAAGGTGAGCTATCATGAAGAAATCCATCACTCTGAAATTTGATGGGCTTGGAGTAGTCTGGAATATGAAAAGACACCTTGTCATATCCGTAATTACAAAAGGCCACATAGCAATATTGAGTTCATTCCAAGTGAGGAAGATGATTTGTGATCTGGAGTTCGAATCGTGGGAAGGCAACTAGGAGACCAATCAAACCCACCTTGTTCTGGAACCGCTTTTCATGGTATCATTGTTTAACAACAATTTATCCTGCAATGATAAATGATACACAACATATTTAAGATAAATTATTCAATGCACAAATTTTTCATTCCCGCAATAAAGCCTCTCCACGTAGTTCTGCAAGGAATTAAAAGTATTCATTGTATCTTTTTCCTGTCTTTTTTTTTGGGTGAGGAAACCATAAATCTCAAGGGTCAGTGGACCAAAAAATAAGACAAATTTATTATTTAAATTTGTTGGGTTCCACCCACACAGTTTAGGACACTATTGTTGACAAATATGTACTGCGATAATGGTTACAAATTGCGCAGAGTCTTGCAGGTCATGTGGGAAAAATATTTCGTGAAATATGACACGGTTATTTAGGAAGTGGAAAAGAAATCACCAAACCTCTTTCACATAGAAAAAGGAACACCAAAAATTCATTGGAATGTAAGTAAATGTAGGCTAACTGCTTGCAAAATATAAAGGAGAACTAATAGATAATAAGAAGCCCAGAAGTTCAATTTTAATAGGCTACTTCAGGAATGAAAGAAACCAAAAAGATTGATGCTAAAGGTTTCCATTGCATCTATTACAGGCTCATATATTGAAAGGAAAGCCATTATTATGCACACACATGATAGACAACATATGTTGCAGTGACAATAGTGGAAAAGCAGATGGGTGAGTATGACTCGGCCTCACACAACTATGGAAAGAGGTTCGAGAGCTCTCCTTGGGATTGGGCTCCGATGTGGAACGTCTTCATCTTCCACCCTACCCTATCCACTTTCTCAGAGATTTAGTGATGCCCAAAAAGTCTTGCATCATCACAGCAAGGCTCCAACACTAGCTGGCTCTCACGAAATGGATCAACACCAACCTTACGCAGTCAGTAAGAAGGTCGGTCATCATACTTTCGCAGATTCATGGGGAACAAGGTAGGTGGTTTCTCGAATCCCCTGTTTTACTAGAGGCAAAATGCACAAACCTAGCTAGAGACTATTTTGATACCAGGAAAATTTGGTTCTTCTTAGAGTCTCAGCTGAACTCTCATTACTACTCCACCTTGTAATGGTTCCTGAGATTCAGAGCATGCACAGAAGAGGTGGAAAGTCCTAGAAAAAGTGATGGAAAAGAATGACTGTCAAAGGGAGCATTGAGCATAAATTCCACTATTGATGGGATGAGGGATAAACACACAATAAGGAAAAAAGGAGTTTCTTAGAGCAGCTATAGAACTGGGCAGAAATTGAAGCTGGAATATAGTTAACATGACACTCATGAAACACAGAAGTAATGGTAGAAAATAAATTCAAAGAGAGAGGCCACAAAGGCACAAAACGAGTTGCTTAAATTGGAGCAGGGCCATAATTCGCCTGTTCTGATACCATTTTAAACGCACACATCGTAAACACACAAGAATAGGACAGACGATAAATATAAACGTGAGTTCTCTTATTATTCACATGATGTACATTTATGATACATTATTGTGACACTTGGGTTCATCTTCCAAGGTCTCTTGGACTTCTTATGTCCATTTTCCTTCTACACCAATTTCTCCCTCCTCCATCCCCCTAATCCATTCTTGATCAACTAAAAAGGGCTGCTCAAGAATAAATTAGGGGGATGGAGGAGGGAGAAACTAAATCTTTAACCTTGTATATAAATGATCTGCAAATTAATTTTAAAAAAATAGAAAATAAACAATAGCAAGAGCATAACACATAAAACATATATACATAGACATTTTTTCCCTGGATCCCAAATCAAGACTACAAGCTTGATTTTTCATTATATTCCTTTTAGTGTTACAAAAAAAATATATACATGTTGAAGTATTTATAAACCCCAATCCATTAACCCTGGATTAGAACATAACCGTAGTTCCCTTGGACAGATATACAAAATACTAGGGGCAGAAAACTATCATGCCCCAAAACAATGTGCAAACCCATGCACAAAACCATAGGCGAGTGCGACTATTCGTCGAAAGAATATAAAACACACCCACATTATCCCACTTGTTGTTTTCTTTCCACAAGGGGAAAAGGATAGCTTATTCATTAGTCTAGCTCTGCAACACCCATTCAATTTCTCTACACCAAGAGAACTTCTGAGTGCTCAAAGACTTTGTGAATGCCTCTGCAACATTCTTCAAAGTGTCCACCTTTACCAACAACACCTTTTTATCCTCAACCATATATCTCACAAAGTGATATTGAATGCCAATGTGCTTTGTCTTTGAATGATAAGTAGGGTTATTAGCCAAGAAAATTGCACTTTGGCTATCACAATATATCCTTATAGCTCGCTGCACCAACCCCATACTTGAACACAATATCTGCAACCAAACTTCTTCCTTGCTTGCATGAGTGGTTGCCATGTATTCTGCCTCTGTAGTTGAAAAAGCCACTACAAACTATCTTTTACTCATCCAACTGAATGCACCTCCAAATAGGTTAAACACATACTCACTTGTAGATATTCTTTACTGCAGATCTCCAGCCCAGTCTGCATCAACAAAACCACATATTTCCAAAAATTTGTCCAATCCTGGTCTTCCCTGGTAGCACAAACCATAATCACTAGTGCCACACAAATATCTAAAAACCCACTTTACTACTGTCGAATTCTCCTTCCCTGGTTTTAACACAAACCTGCTCAATACTCCCACTCCATGTGCAATGCATAGTCTAGTACATACCATTGCATACATAAGTTTACCTACTGCACTTTCATATGGAACATGGGACATATCCTCCTCTTCTTCTTGTGCCTTGGGACACTGTTCAACAGATAACTTTACATCTACAGGAATAGGAACCTTCACGAGTTTACTATCCTGCATATTGAATCTCTGCAATATTGTCTCGGCGTACTTCCTTCGGTTTAACCGGAGCTTCCTCTTTTCCTGATCTCTCTTAATTTCCATGCCCAAAATATTGTTTGCAGCACCAAGATCCTTCATGTTTAATTTGGAGAACAATTGGGTCTACGAATCTTGGATAATTTCGTTGTCATTTCCAACCAGGAGATCCTCCATCTTGAGCTTCCAACTCAAAAATCTTACCATTAAATTTCTCGATCTCTATCTTTCCACTGCTCGCCATCTTCTTTCACCATAAGAATCGATCTCGCAGATATCCCACTGAATAGGGTCTACCACAAGCTCGGGCAAGAAACCCCTCAGCAGAAAAGGCGTCCCCTTGAAGCTGAAAAAACTCTGATACCAAATATAGGTTTTAACCATGTACATAAATTATATGCAAATGAATTCTTAAAAGCCAAAAAATAAACAATAGCGAGAGGATACAACATAAAACATATATACCTAGATATTTCCCCCCTAGATGCCAAATCGGGACTACCAACTTGATTTTTTATTATATTCCTTTTAGTGTTACAACACATATATATACATGCTGAAGCATTCATAAACCCCAATCCATTAACCTTAGATTAGAACATAATTATAGTTCCCTTGACCGGATCTACATAATACTAGGGGTAGAAAACCATCATGCCCCAAAACCATATGCAATCCCATGCACAAAACCATAGGCGCGTGCGACTATTCGTAGAAAGAATATAACACACACCCAACAATTAGGGAGATTGACATTTTCCTATGTTATTTTAATGATTCTTAGGACCCATTATTATTCTTAGAGGAATATCGACACATGATCATCGAATTGGAGTGGAAACGGAGCTACCCTAACCGCAAGTAATTTATGGGCGTCCTAAAAATAGTTGAAAATATTAGCAGCTGAACCTGAACAATATTGTTGGGCACGTGTTATTACAAGAATTAATTGGTTGACCAAAGAAAAAAAGAATTGATTCAAATAAAAGGCATATCGACTCAATTATGTAGATATTCTTGCTAACTTGTAACGTAAATAAAAGGTACTTGAGATGGTATAATGCAATAGTGAAATATTTCCAAACGTCCCTCTAAAAAGTGAAAGATACCAAGAAAATCACGTCAGCGGTCACTCATTTATCTAAACTCCTAAGAAGTTCCACAAGTCGAGAGAGATGTACTCATCCTGCAGCTCTTCCTCCTACCACGTTGGAATGAAGTACAACATGCAGGTGTCATCAATGGACAGGTAATTTGGGAATTCAAGGTACTCGCTGCTGTCGAACAGAGACACACAGAAATCCCACTCCTCCGAAATTTTCTTGCTATTGCTCCCCAACTCTGTTTCTGAAACCAAAGACGATTTTAACGGGGAGGCGAGGGAGACACAATTATGGATGGCAGTTCATCCATGACAAATTTAGTGGAAACGACCTAAATTTGACGGGGAGAAAGAGAAAACGCCGAAGGAATGGAAGGTACAAAATCTGGAAAGTTAGAGTTTCGCGTTGGGGCCTTGTAGGAAATAAACTGCAGAATCATAAGCGCAGGTGGCTTGCTCTACCATTTTTTAGAAGCCGAGCCATATCTTCGCTCTGGTTTTTGGCATCCAGATTTCGGACCCCCAACTTCCACATTTTCGCATTCAGACCCCCTTAAATTGGTGGAAAATTTGTCCCCTTAATGTGGATATCGTGAATGGTTCTCTCAGGAGGGTTTCCCCATATTTGGCTATGCAATGCCAACGTTTGTCTGATGGAAGGTAAATAGTGAACCACAATTATATACGTTGCAGTTTGTTTAAGCTGCAAGGCGGAGACGTAGAGCTTGGTAATTGTTGAACTGCAAATCTAAAATAAAATGAATATGCATTGTGTGCAGACTTTAGCTGTGGAGTTGAGTATTTATATGTATGGTTGAACCGCATATGCGCATATGGTTGTGATTTCTAGAAGAAATGCGAGAGAGCGAGTGTGGAAGCGATATATTTAAAACTTGAGACCTGTCTCCATGTACGTTGTGACCCACCACAACTCACGAGACAACAACTACTCATCCTGTAAGGAGTAACGTTGGTGTATATGAAGCGGAGTCTGAATTATCCATCCAATCTATGCTCAGCCGGGCCACCATGACTCATTTCGTAACGTGTGACGTTAATGTATACAAAGCTCACTCTAAACCTTCAAAAAGAAAAAATTGGAGTTCTTTTTTTGAAATGCAGGAAAATGGTTTAAATTGAAGTTCATTTTTCTGAAATGTAGGAAAATGATTTAAATTGAAGTTCATTTTTTGAAATGACATGTATGAAAATAGTAAGGGTGAGAATCATATAAATAATTAGGTATTAATATTCACCATTAATTCAAATGTAACTATAGCATTTAAGTATTAATATTCACCATCAATTTAAATGGAATTATAGCATTGAGAAAATGATTATAGGAGTATGGAAATTTTACTATATGTTTTAAAACAATTATAAGTTGATTGATCTTTGAGTAAAAAAAATGTCAAACCTTAGTTACCCCTTTTATTTCATATGGGTGACATGAGATTTGGGGCTACTTTCTATCTAGAGAATTGTGGAGAAAGATTAAGATGATCCAAAAGAAATTTATAACATACAACCTCAAGATTAAAGGATTCTAAGAGGCTCCTCAAAATTACTTCCAAGTCTAGTCAAAATCCCCACCTTCCACTTAATCGAGGCTGACATAAAGATGCGTAGTCTTGACTCAACCATTGGGAGATAAAAGACTAGGAGATCATCTTGATGAATAAGGATGAAATTAAAAACACCATTACATAAGTATTTCGAGGTTTTGGCAGTGCATTGTATTAGATATAATTTTTTGGGATTCAACTGCGTTAAGTAAGTCATTCAACTATGACCATTTCCATAAAAGATAGTAGTAACTAACCAATTTCTCATGATTTTTGAATAATCCACTTAGCACTCATTGGATTGTCTAACTAATTTCTCATGATTTTTGAATAGTTCACTTAGTCCTCATTGCATTGGATGAATAGTCCACTTAGCACTCATTACATTGGCTGACTAATTTCTCATGATTTTTGAATAGTCCACTTAGCACTCATTGCATCGGGTGATGCTCACAGGGGTGAAGAAGTGGGATTGAAACTATTGAAATGAATAACATAGCATCAATCATCACTTCCGAGGCTTGCACCCGGTATCCAGGACTTCCCGGGAGGTCACCCATCCCAGATATCCTATGGCTCAAGTGTGCTTAACTATGGATTTTTCCCCACAATCAAGCCCACTTAGCTTGCTACCCCATTTGCAAAACCTTAGCAAGTATTGTGTCTCATGAACCATTCAAGTAGATCTCCCTTTACTCTTTTGTATTTAAGTTTTGAGGGTTTTCGTAGTGCATTATATTAGATATCATTTTTTGGGATTCAACTGCATTAAGTAAGTCATCATTTCCATTAGAGGTAGTCGTAACTGACTAATTTCTCATGATTTTTGAATAGTCCATTTACTACTCATTGCATCGGGTGATGCTCACAGGGGTGCAAAAGTGGGATTGAAACTAGTGAAATGAATCACATAGCGTCAATCATCACTTATGGTGCTTGCACCCGGTAATTAGGAATTCCTAGGAGGTCACCAATCTGAGATCGCCTCTAGCTCAAGCATGCTTAACTGTGGATTTTTCACCACAATCAAGCCCAGCTAGCTTGCTACCCCATTTGCAAAACCTTAGCAAGTATTGTGCTTCATGAACCATTCAAGTAGATCCCCCTTAAATACTCTTTTGTATTTAAGTATTGAGGGGTTTCCGCAATGCATTATGTTAGATATCATTTTTTGGGATTCATCTGCATTAATTAAGTCATTCAATTATGACCATTTCCATGAGAGGTAGTTGTAATTGACTAATTTGTCATGATTTTTGAATAGTCCACTTAGCACTCATTGCATCGGTTGATGCTCACATGGGTGAAGAAGTGCGGTTGAAACTAGTGAAATGAATCACATAGCATTAATCATCAGTTCCGAGGCTTGCACCCGGTAACCAGGACTTCCGAGGAGGTCACCCATCCCAGATTGCCTCTCGCTCAAGTGTGCTTACTTTCAAATTTAAGGATAAGTTGTGGGATGATAACGAGTTAGAGGGGAAAATGAAGCTATATAAATTTAAAGACACAATCACTTCCAAATTTAAAGATAAGTTGTGGGATGATAAGGAGTTAGAGGGAAAAATGAAGCTAAGATATTATAAGGAGGTGACCAACCTACTCTTGGTAACCAAAATTATCTTGTTGTCTTGACTAGTGCTAAGAAGAAAATGAGTATTGCAAGACAAGAACTAATTCTCATGATTTTAGGAGTGAAACCTAGTTGAAGATGGAATCACTTTCTCTTGGAGTGCCTAGCTCGTACTCACATGAGGTCTCTCCTTTTCAAAACATTTGTCATACTAGCATCATTCATAACGTGTTAAATCAGCAAAAATACATTGATGTGGGCAAGCTTTTTTTTATCATATAAATAAAATATTAAAGAATCTCAGTGAACTACTTCGTTTTAAAGTCCTATACACCATTTTAGTTTTTGTGGGCATTAATCGTTATCACAGCCACCATATTATATATAATAAAAATTTTATAAACTTGAATATATATATATATATATATATATATATATATATATATATATATTTAAGCAATTTTTAAATAATATAGAAAATCTAAAATTCAAAATGTATGTAAATGAAATTTGAATGTTTATTATATATATATATATATATATATATAACTTTTTATGATAATTTTTTCTTATAATGATATAACTTTCTGAATACATATAAGGTACGAGTTCATTTAATATACATTTTTATTTTTTTAATGCATAATTAAAATATTTTTTTTGAAAAATCACTTAAATTATTACTACATTTACATAGAGATATATAAAGAATGATGTTACCCTTAATGCTCTGTCACGGCTTATAGATATAATTTTAACTTTGCACGGTATTGACAGCGTTTTGAAATTTGCTGCAAGTATTTATTTGTCCATTGAAAATTTTGGGAAGGTTACATGTTTTTTTTTTACATATTATTTTAGGTTCACTTCAAGTTAGTGCAAGTCAGTGAAGGTAATGCAAAAGAAAACAATAGTAAAGAAATAGTAAAGAATGACTGCAATTAAAAAAAAAAATATTAAAGGAATTGGGAACAAGATTTGATACAGGTCTCTTACCATTATCTATTAAAACAGAATTTTGTAAATCTAAAAATCTTGAAATTTGAGACAGTGACCAATGACCTCTCTACTTGTAAATTAACAAGTGACAAATTTATAACTGGTGCTAAAAGAAATTTGTAAATCTGAAAATCTTTAAATTTGAGACCGTGACCAACGACCCCCTTTACCTAAAAACCTGTAAGTAATTTAACAAGGGTCAAATTTACGACTGGTAACTTAAATGCTTAAATTTTTTTACCTTATCACTTTTAACGTTGCAGAAATTTCACTCACCATAAAAAAAAACAAGGGTCAAATTTACGACAGGTAACTTAGATGCTTAATTTTTTTTACCTTATCACTTTTAACGTTGCAGAAATTTCACTCACCATCAAATACGTTTAGAAAACATAATAATAATTAAAAAAAAAAAATACAAAAATGTCTCACATAAAGTTAAATTCCATCCGTGGTCGATAATAATGTTTTTTGAAAAATTATATTTGCACGGTACTGCCAGCGTCGTCAAATTTCCTGTCTATACCGTGAATTTTGTTACCGGTATTGTGTTGTAACATGTACACAGTATTGTGATATGTATTGTGCGCTGATTATGATTTTGGATGTTTTCTTTATGCTTTTCATAAATAAATTAGAAGCTGGAAATAATATTAGCCAATACCCTTGGATGTGTTATGGATATACTTCTTATTTTATCTATATATTTTTCTTGTTATTGGCAGGAACCAATGAAGAGTTAGTACAGTGCATAACCGAGTTAGTACAGTACATAACCCTGCTAGGGATTGGACTTGTGGGGACCAAAAACATGTAGGAACCAAACTGGACCACAACTTCAAAACTAGGTTATAAATATACTGCTAAAACGTTCCAGACTTTAACTGAAAGATATGAAGAAAAGTGTTAGTGGACAGGATCTCATTTATCTCAACATGTCAGAGGTTCCACAAGTCCAAAGAAAGGATCTCATTTATCTCAACATGTCAGAAGTTCCACAAGTCCAGAGAAATGTACCCATCCTGCTTCTCCTCCTCCTGCGAAGTCGGAATGAAGTCCAACCTAGGGATGTCGTCAATGGACGGGAAATTCTGGAATTTAGGGCACGAACTACTGTCAGAGACATCTAGAAATTCCGCTCCTCCAAAGTCTACTCAACATTGCTTCACGACTCCGTTTCTGAAACCAAAGATGATTGCGACGGGGAGACGAGGGGGACGCCATTATTGGTATTATTAGTGCCCGGAGAAGGCCAAGTAGATGGGGGTTAGATCTCTCTTTCTAAATTAGGAATAAGTTAGATCTAAAAAAAACTCTATATACTAACAATTTCCCCTAAAGGTGCAAAGAAGGTATGGAAGATTGGGAAGATCATGTGGCCAAGATTTGGGAAGATTTGTCTTTCATCATTGTGCTTGAAGTTTCTTGCCAATATTTTGGAAGATTTGTCTTTCATTGTTGTGCTTGAAGTATCAAGTTTATCTTGTGGTTATGCATAGAACATCATGAATGAATTATCACCAAAATATATAAATTTTGGTTGCATTTTTGTGCTCGAAGTAGCAAGTTTGTCTTATGGTTATGCATAAAACATTCCTAAATGAATTATCACCAAAATATGCGAATTGTGTGTGCAGTTGCAACAACTATCCCAGATAACTATCCCAAATTTAAAGATTGGGAGTGCGGTACCCCAAAAATATGCTACTGCACATTTTAACCATGACCATGTAGGCCCTACAAATAATCCTGCTAATGTAGTATCAACATCAGAGCAGAAGGATGAAATCCATGCTACTCATGTAACTATTCAAAATCAGATAGAACAACCATGTGATTATGAGGACATGAATAGGTTCGTTTAACGTGACTTGGCTCAATGGTCCCTATACGGAGTGTTGTTGCCCTGTCATCATCTAAGTCAATTCAGAATTGTCTTCAGTTTGCCATGTAATTAGAAGTAGTCAATTTATTCGAGCTATGTCATGAATTTGAAAATATTTAAGTAAATATTTCCCTCTTAAGAAAAGTCCAAAAGTTGATACTTCCAATTTTCTTCATATAAACATAATAGTGAAATTTTACAAGCTATACTTGAATCCGTAGTACGAAGGCTTGTATTCTGTGGGGTCTAATTCTACTTATTGTTTAGCTTTCAAATTATGAGGTCCATTTATACTTATTTTCTGGCTTGCAGATTTTGGGGAACTGGTGCATTTTCTGGTGTGGTTTCTTGTGCCATTTGGCAATTTCATGCTGCTGGCTTGGATCATAAATGGTTTTTCCACCCTAGTGTGGTGAATCCAGTAACATAGTTGATCACATCTATGGTTGTGCAAGTGATTATTAAATCACTCACACTTTTTGTCTGTGTTTCTTTTGATTTTTAGAGGCTCCATCATAATTATTCTTGCATAGACTAAGAAGAGGAAAATCACAATTAGATGCAATCTCTATTGTGTATGATTTCAAAAGCCCTTTTGGCAAAAGTTGAGAAGGATCAACCCAAGGTTGCTTCCATCCATAGAAAAAGAAGTGAACAGACTCTACAAGTTAGGTATCGTTGTTCCTATAAGGTTTTATGATTGGATATCTAATCTATTCCCTGTAAGAAAGAAGACTGGTGAAATAAGGCTTTGCATAGACTTCATAAATTTAAACAATGTGTCACTAAAGGATAATTATCCCCTTCCCAAAATGGATCACATCTTACAAAGAGTGGTTGGGGCTTCCCAAATGTCTTTGCTTGATGGATATTCGAGATACAATCATATTTTAGTACATGAAAAAGATCAGGACAAAACTCCATTCACTACACCTTGGGGTGCGTTCAAATATGAAAATATGCCATTTGGATTAAATAATGCAGGGGCTACCTTGCAGCATGCAATGGATATAGCATTTGCAGATGAGAAATATGTTTTTATAGTGATATATTTAGATGATTTGACAGTTTTCTCCCATTCTGATGATGAACACTTATATCACTTAAGGATTGTTTTTCAGAAATGTAGGAAGTTCGGAATCTCTTTTAATCTGAAAAAGAGCCTTTTTTCCATGAAGGAGGGAAAAATTCTCGGTCACATCATCTCTAATGATGGAATCCGGATTGACCCTTCTCGAGTTGAGGCAATTCATAAAATTGAATTTCCATGGAACAAGAAAGAAATCTAGGCTTTTAATGGTAAGATGAATTTATTATGTAGATTTATTCCAAATTTGGCTAAGCACCTTTGAGAAATGGCCAACATGTTGAAAATGGACATGAGGTAAAGTGGTCTGAGGATGCTAAGAAGTCTTTAAATGTAGTGAAATTTGATTTGACTACTTCCCTTGTTTTAATAAGCCCGTATTACACTATTTATTTTATTATATTCTCATTCGCTTTTGAGCACACCATAGCTACAGTCTTAATGCAAAAGAATGACAACACTAAACAACCTATTGCATTTTTCAGTCAAACCATTAGGGATGCAGCTCTTTGGTACAATATCATAGAGAAACAGGCTTTGGATTTGATAAAGGCGTTTAAGGATTTTCGTGTCTATATTTTACATTGTCATACTTTGGCTCATGTCCCTAATGAAACAATAAATGATGTTCTTATGTAGACATATCTGGAAGGTGGAAGAGGGAAATGGATAGCAACGATGTTGGAATATGACCTCGAGATCGATCCCACAAGCTGATCAAAGGTCAAGGTTTAACAAAGCTTATGGCTGAGTCAAATTTGCATGTTTTAGATATCAATATTATTACATCATTGTCCGATGAAGAACAGGATGTCACCCTGATATAGGTATCTGATTTGTTTCTTTCGTCTCTTTGGTATTATGATATAATATATGTTATTCAACATTTGAACCCTCCTCCAGGCATGACTAAGAGTAAGGGTAGGTCTCTAAAGTTGAAAGCTTCCAAATATTGCATTTTGGACATCACCCTTTATTGGAAAGATTCGGGAGGTATGTTGATGAATTGTTTAGTTGAGAGTGAAGCCCAAGAAGTTATGAATGATTTTCATAAAGAAGACTGTGGGGGCCACCTTTTCTGGAAGACCACGGCTAATAAAGTATTCAGAGTGGGATACTATTGGCCAATTCTCTTTGCAGATTTGTACAAAACAATGATGAGTTGCCATGAGTGTCAAGTGTTTCAGGGTAAAAGAAAACTTCTTCCATTACCTTTGCAGCCTATTTTAATTCATGCATCGTTTCAGCAGTGGGGACTTGAATTCATCGGAGAGATTCACCCTACATCATCTGCACAACAAAAATGGATATTGACAGCCACCGACAACTTCACCAAATGGATCGAAGCGATCCCAAAAAGGCAAGCAACAAACCTAATAATTATTGAGTTTTTGGAGACTAACATATTGTCTCGTTTTGGTTGTCCTCATAAGATTATTACCAAAAATGTGGCAGCATTTAAATCAAATAGGATGGTTGAGTTTTCTAAAAAATATAACATCAAGTTGGGGCACTCAACTGCTTATTATTTGCAAGGTAATGGCTTAGCAGAGTCCTCTAATAAATCCCTCATTAATATCATAAAGAAGATGCTGGAGGCCAACAAGAAGAAATGGCACAAAAAGCTTGTGAATGCCTTGTGGGCAAATACGGTGAGTAGTAAGAAATCTATCAGAATGTCCCCTTTTTAGTTAGTTTATGGAATAGACACCGTTTTTCCTACATCACTTGCAGCCTCGGTCATGAAATTGTTGCAAGAAGGAGGAAGTGATGAGAATGATGTACATCACTGGATCAATCAAATGATCCATCTTTAGCAGACGAGAGATTAGGTATTTTAGAACAGCTCAAAGCTTCATGAGAAGATAAAGAAGGTGTATGACCATAAGACCAAGGCAGATAACTTTAAGCTTGAAGATGTAGTCCTCTGGTGGGATGCAAGGAACGAGGAAAAAGGGAAGCACAGAAATTTTGAAAATCTATGGAAAGGACCCTACAAGCTCTTAGCTATTCAAGGACAAAATTATTTTCTACTATAGGATATGAATGGAGAAGAATTTTTAGGAGGACCGGTGAACGGTAGGCTCCTTAAGCATTATTATTATTGATGTAGTTTTCAGATTTCTCACTATCATTGTACATACCAGTTTAAATTTCCTGCAAAGTGTGAAGCTGAGAATCACTGAAGCTTGGGGCCCGAGGTGAAGGCTATAAAGTTTCATTGGTTTTCTATTGTTTTCAAAATTAAGTCAGTCAAAGTCAAGTCAGTTTTGAGTGAATTTTAAAAGTCAGTTTTCTGTCAGTTTGAGTTTGTTACAAATCAGTTTAAGTTTTAAGTTTTAAGTTTTTAGTTAGTCATTATCTTTTGACTCCATGCCCAATGGATAGGCACTTGGTCTACGGTGTTCTTGGCACCTCCAAGGAGCTACCATCCCTAGCTAAAGCCAATGTTAGTGTTAGTATTTGCATTCTTCCAGCAGTGATAAAATTAACTCTTTCATGTCATGTTAGGGATCCCATTTTGAAATATTTGTCATTCCACTAGGTCATGCAAAAATTTGGTCACTTGGTGTAGATTTAAATCAAGTCACTCTTTTCAAAAAACTTATATCACTTGTTGGCTCATTTCATCACTATTGCTGAGTGTCCATCATTCATGAGTCTTTATCACCTTTTCAGTCAGGTCATCATGAAGTCCATTCAATCAAGGTGTCCATTAGGTCTTTCGGTTTTCAAGGTCCATTAAGGCATCATTTCCATTGCATAAAGGACCCGCAAGTAAAAGGTGACCAATAAATTCACTTTACCATGTAAAGTTGAAATGCAATATGTAATTTTTATTTCCATTATGTAATTTAATGTTTTCTCAATATGTAATAAGTTCATGGTTCAAGGATAGCTACCAACTCAAAATTCCAAATGTCAAGAAAACTCAAAGTTCCAAAGTCTTAGTTTTCTTAATCTATCAAATGATCAAACTCCAAAGATCAAAATAAAAAGTGAAAGGTAAAGGTTCCAAGGTTTAAAGTGAATGTGAAGAAGGGAAGCGGGTCCCAAAAGCAAATTCATTCAAATCACCAAGTATAAAGGCCATCAAAAGGGAAAAAAGTAACTCATTTTCTCTCCAAACCATCGAGATCCCACTTCCTCGGCTCAAAAATCAAGTTTCCAGTGTCAAAAACCAAGTTTTTGGGTGGCGCTGCGCTCCTAGAGGCAAGGCACTGCGCTCCTGTCGAGTTTCACTCCAAGCTTCCAAAACTTTGTGCAAGCGGTCAAAATCATCAGCAAAGGGTTCCTCCACTTCCTAGCAAGTAAGAAACACATTTTTATACCCTCCTTGCATTTCCCAATTGAAAAATTTAAGGTGTTTAACTTCTCATTCAAATTTGCAAGTTTTCAAGCGAGCAAACCCTAGTTTCACTCTCACAAACCTAAATTTGTTCCGTAGACCTAAAATTCCCTTCCCATATCACAATAAACTGTATCCCTATCCCTGCATCACTAAATCCATGTCCCCAAGTTACATTTCCCAAAACCCTAGCTCCTAGGCTGCTAATTCCTAGGTAGCTCTATTATCATACCTGTAATAAAATTATAAATCCCATTTCCCTAAGTGTTTTGATCTCATACCACTCCCCTAAGTTCCCTAACCCCCTTCCCTATTTCCCAAATTTTTCCTACTCCCATCCCTACTCCCTAAACCTATTTTCCATTCCCCTTTCCCTTCGCTAGGGTGTCAAAACTAAAAAAACCATGGACGAGGAAGATAGATATTTCATGGAGAGGGAGGAAATAGAGGAAAGAAGACCTCATAAGGGAGGAATAATTTGGAGGCTTGATCCTACTACCACCAAAGAATTTATGGCATCACCCATGACAGTCACTTGCTTCAAATATGTTGGTTGCTTGATTTCTGTGAAATGGTTCAGAGAGTTCAATACCACCTTGTTTTGAGAAGACTTTTCATCTCAAACCTTCAAGACAATAAGGTGACCCTCATAGGTGTGACCTTCACCATATCCACACCCATAATTGTTGATGCCACAAGGATACCTAATGTGGGTGAGAAGTGGTTTAAAGCCAAAGACCTAGATGACCAGTATTATGAACCATTCATCAAGCCACAGTACAAAAATGAGGGAAAGAGAGTCTTCCCTTTTAGTTACCTTCTTGATAGATATGATCCCATGATGAAAATTATCATGAAGTACTTCTCTTGTGAAGGAAGGTTCTCCAGACTCTACACATACCATATCAGATTACTTATGCACTTCAAAAGAGTCAAATTGCTCATCATCCCATACTATTTGTTCAAGAGTGTCGAAAAAATGGCCTACATAGTACAGAAGAGAGAATCAACAAATGAAAAGCCTCTTCCATCACTCTTTGATCAAAATTATTGTACTCTATCATCTAAACTAGTTGAACATTTCATGGGATACTTTCATTACCAGTGATGTTTTCACCACTCCACAAGCTCAGCATGCTGAAACCATCCCTCCTCCACCTCAGTCCACTGCATCAATTCCTCCATCATCTTAGCCTACTGGACCCATATAATCACCATCATCAATATTTCGGACTCAAATTGGGTCATCCAGCAGAGTTGTGGTCAAAGAGCCTAGAAAGACCAAGGAGGCTCAAAAGGACAATCAGGTCAAGACATATCAGAGGGGACCTAGGTAGGTGTTTACCCCACAGATTGTAGAAGGGGCCTTGCCTTCTTCATTAGCAAAGTACGTACACTAGGATGGGCATCAGAAGAGGCAGTTGTGCATGAGGAAGTCATGCAAGAGGATGAAGACCTCCATGAGACAGAAACATAGTTTGACCTAGTTGACTTGGATCAGCAAGATGATCATGAGGCCTAAAGCTTGATTATCAAAGAGAAGGATGCCCAAATTAGAGAACTACAAACTAATTTGGATAGAGCTTAGTATGTCATTTCATTTCTTGAGCAGGAGAATAAGCAGCTGACAGATAAGCAAGTACTTAAGGAGCTAGAGCTGCTCAAAGAAAAAAGAGGCAAGGCCATGATGTCACTTGATGACCTTGATCATGTTGACATTCAAAATAGCAGAACAAGACCTAAGACAAGAGGTCCTAAGAGAGCTTTGCAACAACAGAAATGTGAGGATGAAAACCTCACCTTGGAGGAGACGATTGCCAATGAGGTTGAAGATGATAGAGAAATATGGCTTGATCTGGTCAACCTCCACCTTGAGAAACTCCTCTACAAGGCAAAAAAAAAATAACAAGATGCTTGGAAACATGTCTAATAGGTACATCACAAGAAACAAGATCTGTAGCATTAAACTCAAGCAATTGGAGGAAAAACATAAGAAAGGCCTAGCCAAGCAAAAGGAAGGAGATAAGCTTGACATCCTTACTGAGGCCTCTCTCATTTCTTAGCATACATCATCAACCTTCTACAAAACAATTTTGAATTTTTTTTGGGCAAATTTTGAAATTTTGGGTTTCTTGCAAACTTCTGACAGGTTTCAGCATAGTTAGACTTTCAAGAGCGTAGTTCACTAGGTGTTGTGCTTCTTCTAGAGGCCTCCAAATGAAAAACCAAGACCAACATTGGATTCATAAGGAAACAAATAATCAAGTTTGACACTTTGCTAAGCAAATTTGGAAAATTTGGAAGGGAGAAAGGTAAAAAAACACCCCAAAAATCATGTTTCTGCCTTGATTTCAACTAGGCGCTGCGCTCCTGACCATTCCTGGGAGATTGACCTTTTGGAGGTCTAAAACTCATAATTTTTGGAAACTAAGTACATTTATGGAAAATATACAGGAAATGATTTCCAATGATCTATCCTGGACTAAATTTGGACATTAGCAAACCCCTCAAAACCTCAGTTAAAGATGGCGCTAAGCTCTTGATAGTGGCTCTAAGCTCCTAACCAGTGACTGATATTTCTGATTTTTTCTTAGCCTTTTGAGTTTGACCATGGAAAATCATGATTTTACTAATGTGAATGTAATTAAATTTCTTTTGAGTTAATTAAGGGTAGATACATTAGGTAAAATTATTTTTGAGGATGGATGAATCAGTTCACCAAAGTTAGGGATGAGTCGGTTTGACCTCCCTACACTTTAGGTTTGCAGTTCATATTTTTTTGGATCAGCTCCACAACTCAGGGATTCAACCCCTGTGGTTGGGAGAAGGTGTTTCATGTCTATATGTTTCACTTCTTTACTCATTTCACAGGTTGGATGCTGTTGTATTGATCAGAGACACTAGTGTATTCAGATTTTGGTAGGAATATATTGGGTGAGTTGTGTCTATTTTGGTGGGATTCATGTGGTACTGTATTTTGACATAATTTCTTCTTCTATTGCATATGTATGAATGTTTTGTACTTTCCATGTTCATTCCAGTTCTATGATATGTTTGATTCTCAATTTTGATAAGAATAATACATCTTTTATGCTCTGTTTTGGGAGAATGACCATAATTTGAGTATTTATATGTATGGTTGACCGCGTATGCGCGTATGGTTGTGATTTCTGGAAGAAATGCGAGAGAGGGAGTGTGAAAGCGATATATTCAAAACTTTAGACCTGTCTCCATGTACGCTGTGACCCACCATAACTCACGAGACAACAATTACTCATCTCGTACCCGTAAACAGTAACATTGGTGTATATAAAGCGGTGTCCGAATTATCCATCCACTCTATGCCCAGCCGGGCCTCCACGACGCATTTTGTAACGTGGGATGCCAATTTATACAAAGCTCAATCTAAACCTTAAAAAAAAAAATTTGGAGTTCGTTTTCTTAAATGACATGTATGAAAATGATAAGGGAAAGGATCATATAAATATTTAGGTATTACCTATATAATTTAGGTATTAATATGATAGGAAGATGGAAAGGTTACCATGAGTTTTAAAACAATTATAAGTTGATTATATTTGAGTAAAATAAAATTCAAATCCTTGTCACTTTTGTTATTTTATATGGGTGTGAGGTTTGGGGTTACTTTTTATCTAGAGAATTGTCCAAGATTAAGATGATCCAAAAGTAATTTATAACATACAACATCAAGATTAAAGGAAATAACTGTACCCTATTCTGTTGGATGTTTAGGTATCTCGTGTACAAGAAGATGTTGTACAACAGGGATTCTAAGAGGCTCCCCAAAATTACTTCCAACTTTAGTCAAAATCCCCACCTTCCACTTAAGTCAGGCTGGCATAAAGATGTCTTGTCTTGACTCAACCATTGGGGGAAAAAAGAGGAGATCATCTTGATGAATAAGGATGAAATAAAAAACAC
Organism: Pinus albicaulis; assembly: GCA_034641835.2. Lineage (NCBI taxonomy): Eukaryota > Viridiplantae > Streptophyta > Pinopsida > Pinales > Pinaceae > Pinus > Pinus albicaulis. The sequence continues at coordinate 306,699,045 of CM076579.1, read as the reverse complement.
CATTACTTAAGTATTGAAGTGTTTCGAAATTGCATTATATTAGATATCATTTTTTGGGATTAAAAACTGCGTTAAGTAAGTCATTCAACTATGACCATTTCCATGAGAGGTAGTCATAACTAACTAATTTGTCATGATTTTTGAATAGTCCACTTAGCACTCATTGCATTGAATGACTAATTTCTCATGATTTTTTAATAGTCCACTTAGCACTCATTGCATCGGGTGACTAGTTTCTCATGATTTTTTGAATAGTCCACTTAGCAGTCATTGCATCGGGTGATGCCTGCAAGGGTGAAGAAGTGGAATTGAAACTATTGAAATTAATAACATAGCATCAATCATCACTTCTGGGGCTTGCACCTAGTAACCAAGACTTCCCAGAACATCACCCATCCTAGATCTCCTCTGCTTCAGGTGCTCTTAATTGTGGAGTTTTCCCCACAATCAAGGCCACTTAGCTTGCTACCCCATTTGCAAAACCTTAGCAAGTATTGTGTCTCACGAACCATTCAAGTAGATCTCCCTTTACTCTTTTGTATTTAAGTATTGAGGGGTTTCCACAATGCATTATATTAGATATCATTTTTTGGGATTCAACTGCATTAAGTAAGTCATCATTTCCATGAGAGGTAGTCGTAAGTATCTAATTTATGATGATTTTTGAATAGTCCACTTAGCACTCATTGCATCGGGTGATGCTCACAGGAGTGAAGAAGTGGGATTGAAGCTAGTGAAATGAATCACATAGTGTCAACCATCACTTATGGGGCTTGCACACGGTAACCGGGACTTCCCAGCAGGTCATCCATCCGAGATTTCCTCTGGCTCAAGTGCGCTTAACTATGGAGTTTTCACCACAATCAAGCCCAGTTGACTTTCTACCCCATTTGCAATACCTTAGCAAGTGTTGTGCTTCATGAACCATTCAAGTAGAGATCCCTTTATTCTTTTGTATTAAGAATTGTGGGGTTTCCGCAGTGCATTATGTTAGATATCATTGCGTTAAGTAAGTCATTCAATTATGACCATTTCCATGAGAGGTAGTTGTAATTGACTAATTTCTGATGATTTTTGAATAGTCCACTTAACGCTCATTGCATCGGTTGATACTCACAGGGGTGAAGAAGTGGGGTTGAAACTAGTGAAACGAATCACATAGCGTCATTCGTCACTTCTGGGGCTTGCACCCGGTAACCAAGACTTCCCAGGAGGTCACCCATCCCTAATTGCCTCTGGCTCAAGCGCACTTACTTTCAAATTTAAGGATAAGTTGTGGGGTGATAATGAGTTAGAGGGAAAAATGAAGCTAAAATATTATAAGGAGGTGACCAACCCTACTCTTGCTAACCAAAATTAGCTTGTTGTCTTCACTAGTGCTAAGAAGAAAATTAGTATTGCAAAGATAAGAACTAATTCTAGAAGTGAAACCTACTTGGAGATGAAATCACTTTCTCTTGGAGTGCCTAACCCTTACTCACATTTTCCATACTACAGTCCTTCAGTACATTGATATAGGCAAGCTTCTTTTTTATCATATAAATAAAATATTAAAGAATCTCAGTTAATTGATTCCTTATAAAGTCCTATATATTATATTAGTCTTTGTGGACATTAATCATTATCACCACCACCCTATTTTATATATAATGAAAAAATTATAAATTTAATATATATATATATATAAAATTTTGTTTAAACAATTTTTAAATAATATAAAAAACATAAAATTTAAGTAAATAAAATTTGAATGTTTATTTTATAAATATTCTCTTTCATATATATATATACAACTTTTTATGATAAATTTTTTTTATAAATTTTTTTTATGTTGATATAACATATAACTTTCTGAATATATGTTTATTTGATATAAATTTTTTATTTATTTTGAATGCACAATTAAAATATTTTTTTGAAAAATCACTTAAATTATATATACCATTTAAATTTATTATTTAAAAAATCTTTATTAAATTTGGAACAAAAATAAAAATATAAGCTAAAATAATGAAAACATCTTACTACATTTACATAGGGATATATATAAAGAATTATTTTACCATTAATGCTCTGTCACGGCTTATGGATATAATTTTAACTTTGCAAGGTACCAGCGCTTTGAAATTTGTTGCAAATATTTACTTGTCCATTGAAAATTTGGAGAAGGTTACATTTTTTTTTTTACATATTATTTTAGTTTCACTGCAAGTTAGTGCAAGTCAGTGAAAGTAATGCAAAAGAAAACAATAGTAAAGAAATAGTAAAGAATGATTAAAAAAAAATTTAATAGAATTGAGAGAAATATCTTGTTTTGATATAGTTCCCTTACTACTATCTATTAAAACAGAATTTTGTAAATTTGAAAATCTTGAAATTTGAGACAGTGACCAATGACCTTTCTACCTATAAATTAAAAAGTGACAAATTTATAACTGTAACAGTCATATACCCAAATTTTTTTACCACATAAAAATTAATACTTTATTAAAACGACTTTCACTCTTTTAATACCTTAATAATGCCAAATATGGATTTAATGCATGTATGGTTTAATATAGCGGAAGTAAAGTTTTTTTTTTTATTTTTAAAAATACACGTCAGTATTGAGACAGGTGGCAATATTCCACCTCAATGACAACTCTATCTTTTAGATTTCACTACGTTTTTGGGCGAATGTAATAATCGTAATTATTTATTGTCCTGAGTACTACGTACTTGGAAAATCAATGTTACAGGTCATAGTAATAGATTGAAATGATATTCCATATGATTTGTGTGTATATGTGCCATCTCCGTTCGAAGGGTCTTTATTACAGGATTAATTTCTATATGAAATGAACTTCCGTCACATTTACTCAGCACTGTCGATCTACACATGGCTTTCTAACCGCCATTGATTGAAACTCAATCCGACGGTGAATAAGCCCTAGGGTTCACTAATGACTCCGGGCTCTAACCGTTTCACCGCTCATTGTTGTGCTCATTCCATGAATTCCCGGAGGCGGTGCCGCTCGCTCCAGGGTGGTTGCAAGTTTTTCCAGCGCTCTGGTTCTTCGAAGGATGTCCCTCGGCTACAGGTAACCCTTTTTCCTCTGTATAGCTCGCCTGAAGTTTCGCGTTGAGCTTAAACCTGTGTTTATCGGAAAGAATGAGGAACTGCTAACCTTTTTCTTCTGTGTTCTTTACTCTACTTGGTTATTCGTCACGATTATTCCGGTTAAACTGTATTCTCATTTATTCTGGCCCTTATTGTTTATCCACGGAGTTTATTGGCATATTGCTGGTGAATTCAGCTTCGGCCACTTTTGAGGAAATTACAGGTACAATTTCCTCCTGATCAGTTATCTAGTTCTGGGTTCTGTTCTCTTTACAATTTTCAGTTCATCTATTTGCTTGGAAATTTATTGATTTAATTTGGGATTAACGAAATTTCCGTTCTATGGCAGGTACTGACCAAGACTCCTGCTACCCATTTCGTTTCTTAATGATTCCAGAGCCCTGCATGCAAGCAAGATTAACCTCCCGCTTATTCCCAGGTACACTATTGACGGCGGGTCGAACCCTGCTTAGGGTTTAATCTTGACCCTGTTTCGTGGCCAATCACAGTTCTCTGTTTATTATTTTATGTGTATCAATGAAATGATTCCGGTGGTCTGGCTTCGTGCCGTTATTTAGTTTTCAGGCCGAAGTCTCTAAGGAATACCCTCTCGAGGGTTTTTATTTCAGAATGGCTATGTAATTGTTACGGTGACTGTCTAGCCGTGGGTTTCAAACATCACGTGCTCTTTTTGATTTTTTTTTTTTTAAGGAGACATACTGAAATACCCCTGAACAGTTTTATTAATATTATCTGGTCCGGAACTCTTGTTTTCCAATACATAATGTTTTGCGCAAAGGATTTGTTTCGAAACGAAAATCGTTCTTGTAAGGTTTTGCGTGACCAGTTTCTTTTCCTATTTCCTGCGCTGAATAAGTTGTTAGAGCGCAGTCGTGAAGGTGTTCTGTTACAGTTATTCACAGCTGTGTATTGGTTTCATTAGGTAGATTTTGTTTTTTTTTGAAGCCGGCCCCTCGTGGGTTTACTGCAAATTAATTTCTCATGTGGTTATGTATATATATGTATGAGGTTTTCGCCGGACAGAAATCTTTGGCATTTCTACTTGTTCATAGTCGCATAACTCCTGTTCAAACCTCCATAAATTCTTACTGGCTAAATGCTATTTCTATCCAGTTTATCCTTTTTTTTATAGTAATCTAGCTATCTGGACTGTTCTTACCATATATTTTCTTTTTAAAAGAATCCTGTAGGGTGCCCGGACCACCTACTCGTCCGTGATTATCATAGAGAGGAAGACGATCAACCTAGAAGCTCTGCTCACAGGCATTATGGGTTAACAGTTATCCTCACTTTACCGTTAACAGTGTTAGGGACAATTACTCTTACAGTTTTCTGTGACTAGAAAGAATACATTATCTCTGCTTTTATAATTACATTCCTGCTCTAATCTAGTTTTCCCAGGGTTTTATGGTTATCTCTCACAGGCACTAGATTTTTTAACCTGCCTCTCTACAGTTACCATTTATAACCAAATATTACACGCAAATAACCTTAGATGTAACAAAACAATCTTTTTCTGTTTTTCCTGAAAATAACATTAATACCACAGTTGCATTCATTTGTTTACAGAAAACAGAAGAGGAAACAAAACTACCTATTAAAACAACCTTAGCTGTAACAAAACAATCTTTTTCTATTTTTCCTGAAAATAACATTTACTATGTCGTACTCATCTGAACTCAAATTCGAGTGATGATGGTTGATGCCTCCCTTCCACGAGCTGGGCAATTACGTCCCACAGCTCTCCCCCGAGCTCAAGTCTGGGTCGTTGTTAGCACAGAAACTTTGGAGGAGAACTCGGGACAATCCGGTCCAATTCTCCGACTCGAGTGAAACAGCAAGTCTGGGGAGAACTCGGGACAATACGGTCCAATTCTCCAACCCAAAGGACAACCTGTTCTGAAAATTCCTTTCCAGCAATAGAGACTTATTTCCTTCCACACAGACAGAACCCCAAACTCTCCTTGGAATCCCTTATTTATTCCAGAGTTTCTTTTTGGGTAACTGTGGAAACTGTTTTCTGTTCAACTAACTCCAGATCTTGATTTACTTTTTACCATCAGTTACTCATGAAAATAATTTCCCAGTAACTCTTTTTATTCAATACCAAAATTAATTTTGTTCAAATATTCCAATTAAAATAAAACAACAGTCACAATTGATCCTTAATTAATAAAAGCTTAACCATTTGTCAGCAACTAAGACAGTGGTTACAGTTTTCCCCCTCTGGAAATGAACACCGTCCCCGGTGTTATTACTTTAAGTCAGCAAAAAGCTCAGGATAGGATTCTCGGACAAAACTTTCGTCCTCCCAGGTGGCCTCCTCCGGTCCAAAGTGCCTCCATTGCACTTTAACCTGGGCGATGGCTCGTTTCCGGAGCATGATTTCCCTCTGGTCAATTATACTATGAGGCTCGACCAGAAATTCTCCGTCCGGTTCTACCTGCACACAAAGACTTATATTAATTATATAAATCTTTTAACATCATGCTTTTATTTAACCTTTATGTTCACCAACTACTTGAATGTTATGCCAATGAATTATATGCCTTGGATCATGAATATATCGTTTTAATAACGATACATGAAAGACATTATGCCCCCGAATATGGCTAGGAAGAGCTAAGCGATACGCCACTGGTCCTACTCTTTCCAGTATTTGGAAGGGACCACAGAACCCGGGCACTAATTTTGCACAAGATGCCCATCTTAATGTACTCTTCTTTGGTTTAATTCTGACATACACATGGTATCCAATTTCATATTCACAGTATGACCTTTTTTTATCTGCATACACTTTCTGTCTGTCCTGTGCTGCTTTCAAATTTTGTCTAATCTTCTTTACTTCTGCCTCCATTTCCGCTAGCATATCTAGTCCCAACATGAGTTTAGTCTCGGGACTGCTCCAGCTAATGGGGGTTCTGCACTGCCGCCCATAAAGTGCCTCAAATGGGCTCATCCTCAGAGATTCCTGGTACCCATTGTTATAGGCGAACTCTATCAAATGTAGGTACTGCCATTTAACTGGCTGCTGTGTGACATACATTCTCAGCATGTCTTCCAGTAATTGATTTACTCGCTCGGTTTGATCATCTGTTTGTGGGTGGTATGCAGTACTAAAATGTACTTGAGTTCCTAGTCCCGTAAACAGTGCCTTCCAAAAAGCTGATGTGAATTTCACATCTCTATCCGAGATAACGGTCTTAGGAATTCCATGCAGTCTGAAGATCTCACGCATAAATAAATCTGCTATCTGCACTGTCTTATAGGTGGATTGGACAAGTATGAAATGTGCCGACTTACTTAGTCGATCTACAACTACCATTATGGAATCATTACCTCGTTTTGATTTTGGTAATCCGGTGATAAAGTCCAATGAGATCACCTCCCATTTCCATTCGGGAATAGGTATAGGCTGCATTAATCCAGTCGGATGCCGATGCTCTACTTTCACTTGCTGGCACTCTAAACACCTGTTTAGATAGCTTGCTATATCCTTCCTCATGCCTGGCCAACAATAGTCCTTTCTTATAGATGTCAGCATTTTTTGATATCCCGGGTGTCCCGCATAATTGCTTCTATGATATTCATCCAGAATCATAGCTTTTAATTCTACTCTGTTTGGGATGACTATCCTCTTCTTGAAGATTAACAACCCGTCCTAGTTAATCTCATAATCCCCTTGTCCACCTTGTTTTCCAGATTCTTGTGTTTGCTGCCACAAATATCTATACTTAGGATCCTTGTCTGCTTCTTCTCTGATTTGTTCTAGGAATCTGGTCTCAATTTGGTTAACATATAATCCATAAATGTTATGCAGTTTTCTGCTCAACGCATCTGCAACCTTGTTCTTCTTTCTTTTTACGTGTTGTAGATCAATATCAAATTCGCTTAAAAAAGCATTCCACCTTGCTTGTCGGGAGTTCAAGTCAGCTTGTTTAAAGTAGCTGGTTAGACTACTATGATCAGTCTTCAATACAAATCTCTTCCCAAGTAAGTAATGTCTCCATACTCGGAGAGCGTGCACAACTTCAGTCAGCTCTAAATCATAAGCTGAATATTGCTGCTCATGATCTTTTAGCTTGCGGGATTCATATGCAATTACCTTCCCTTCTTGTGATAATACAGCCCCAACACCTTCCTTGCACGCATCCGTACAGACCTCGAATTCCTTATTCGGATCTGCTACACTTAACACAGGTGCTGTTGTCAATAACTGCTTTAATCTTTCAAAACTATCTTGACATTCTTTTGTCCATTTAAAGATTTTTCCCTTCCTTTGCAAAGAGGTGATGGGAAAGGCTATCTTTGAAAATCCTTTTATAAATCGCCGGTAATAGCCAGAGAGACCCATAAAAGACCGTATATCTGCCACATTCTGTGGCACCTTCCATTCCATAATAGTTTTGATTTTCTCCGGGTCTACTGCTATCCCCTTTTTAGATATTACATGTCCAAGATACTGTATTTCTTCTTTGAAGAAGTCACATTTACTGAATTTTGCATACAGCTGGTGCTTCCTTAGCATCTCCAGTACCATTCGCAAATGCTCCTTATGTTCTTCCACATTCTTAGAATAAATCAGTATGTCATCAATGAAGATTAACACAAAGTTGTCCAAATAAGGATGGAAAACACTATGCATCAGTCTCATAAAAGTGGTTGGTGCATTAGTTAACCCAAAAGGTAATACCACGAAGTCATAGTGGCCATACCTTGTACGAAAGGCAGTTTTGTGTATGTCTTCATCCTTAATTCTGATCTGGTGATAACCGGACCGCAAATCAATCTTGGAGAACACAGTGGCTCCCCTCACTTGATCAAACAGGTCATCAATACGGGGTAGGGGATACCTGTTCTTAACAGTTAGCTGATTTAACTGTCGGTAATCCATGCACATGCGCATGGTTCCATCCTTCTTTCTAACAAACAGTACAGGAGCTCCCCAGGTTGACACACTGGGCTGTATATATCCCTTATCCAATAATTCCTGACATTGCATTTTCAGCTCAGTCAGTTCTGGCACACTCATACGGTAAGGAGTCCGTGAAACTGGCGACGCTCCTGGCAGCAGTTCTATTGTAAAATCAACATCCCTTTTAGGCGGTAATCCTGGTATTTCTTCAGGGAATATATCCTTAAATTCCTGTACTACCGGTATATTTTCTAACAAGGCGGCTTTATCCTTAGACTCAGCTAGTCCAACTTGTATAGTGTACAGTTGGCATCCCTTTCTTATACATTTTCCCATTTGGGAAGCTGTAATTGGGCGCAGATGTACAGGCTTTTTTTTATGCCTTGAAATTCTTAACGATTACCATTCTGATCTCTGTAATAAACTATCTTTTCCTTACAATCTATGAGAGTCCAATGCTTCTCCAACCAATCCATACCCAGCAACACATCATAGGATCCCAAGGGCAGAATATTTAAGTCTACTATTAATTGCTGTTCGCCGATTTGCAGTGCACAATCTGGTATTTTGGCACTAACTCTTCTTTTAGCTCCTGTAGCTAACTAGACCAACCAGGTCTTCTTAAATTTTTGACTTGGCAATTTACAGATTTCTACTAATTTAGGACTTATATAGCTTAGACTTGTTCCCGGATCTATCAAAACAGAAACAGTTTGGGATAACAATTTACCTTCTAGCTCTATCATGGTAGGTTGAAAATCAGCTTGCCGGTCCTCCAATGCTGCGTTAATTCTGGGTATGCTTCGAGCAACATCTCCAACAGTAGAGGCCTCCTGTAAATTGGTTACTTCTTCAGTTTTACCCCGCTGTGGGCAATCTCGATAGTAGTGCGCTGCTCCGCAGCCCCAACACTGCAGAGGTGGCCTCTGATTTTGAGGTTGCTCAGGTTTACTTGAAGCTTCAACAGTTTTGTCTTCCCCAGGCCATCTAATCCTTTGATGGTTCCTACCGAACTGCTTATTAACTGAGTTTCTGGCTGTGCTTCTGAAATTACTGGTTTTGCCTCTTTTGAAACCAGCACTGTTTCTATTCTCCTTCCTTGATTGCCACCCTTTTCCTTGGTCTACTTTGGTTTTCGCTTGCTGATAACACAGCCTTGCCTTTCTAATAGCCTCATCCATTGTCTTAGGATTTACAAACTCGATACGCTCCTTCATATGGGCGGGTAAACTGCTCAGAAATCTTTGGACTTTGGCTTTCTCATCTCTTAAGTACGGTACATAGCGCAGTAATGATGTAAACTTAGTGATGAACTCATCCATGGTCAATTGTCCTAGCCTCAAATCATGGAATTCTCGAGCCTTTTCATCATAAAAATGCTCAGTCAAGTACTTGTACTTGAAGTACTGTTGAAACTTATCCCATGTCACATCCTGATCCTCTATTCCCCGCACATTCTTCACTTCTTCCCACCATAAGGTGGCTTTATCCTTTAGCTGGTAAATGGCTAACCGTGCTTTAATACCACTGTCATAATCATACACCTGAAAGTACTTATTCATGTTAATCAACCAGGTCTCCGCCACTTCCTCTTTTTCTCCATCGAACGTAGGTGGCTTTATTTTTCTGAATTCTCCGTGTAACTCCACCTTCTACCTTTTACTTGCCTTCCGTTCGGTTTCATTTTCAGATTCCGCCTCATTAAAATTTCTGTTTGGATTACTTCGCTGTGACACACTTCTTTCTTTTCGGCCTGTATCTTGTTCATCTGCTTGCTGTTCGTTCCCTTCTTGGAATCCTCTGTTAGCACTGGGATTTTCTTTCCTTTGATTATGTTTATCGGAGAGGCTCTTTAAGATCCTCTCCTGATCCTGCATCATCCTTGCATTTTCCCTTCGTACTCTCTCCATATCTTACTACAACTGTTGCACAGTATGTAATAAAATGCGAGTCTGCTGCTGCTGTTCTTTAATCAGTCTGTTAGACCGCTGATGCTGCTCTATCCCCAGCTGAACCCACATTTCAGGGTTTCCCTTTGGTGGAGGCTGATTCTCTCCGACATTTCGCTGTGGCGGTTGTGAAGGTGTCTGTCTCGATTGTCTTTCCATTTAAATATCTAAATATGCACAAATAACATAAAATTTTAACGTCAGTTGACCCAATAGGGTCCCAGCGTTGTAACGCCGCTTTGATACCACTTGTAACAGTCATATACCCAATTTTTTTTACCACATAAAAATTAATACTTTATTAAAACGACTTTCACCCTTTTAATACCTTAATAATGCCAAATATGGATTTAATGTATGTATGGTCTAATATAGCGGAAGTAAAGTTTTTATTTTTATTTTTAAAAATACACGTCAGTATTGAGACAGGTGGCAATATTCCACCTCAATGACAACTCTATCTTTTAGATTTCACTATGTTTCTGGCCGAATGTAATAATCGTAATTATTTATTGTCCTGAGTACTACGTACTTGGAAAATCAATGTTACAGGTCATAGTAATAGATTGAAATGATATTCCATATGATTTGTGTGTATATGTGCCATCTCCGTTCGAAGGGTCTTTATTACAGGATTAATTTCTATATGAAATGAACTTCCGTCACATTTACTTAGCACTGCCGATCTACACATGGCTTTCTAACCGCCATTGATTGAAACTCAATCCGATGGTGAATAAGCCCTAGGGTTCACTAATGACCCTGGGCTCTAACTGTTTCATCGCTCATTTTTGTGCTCATTCCATGAATTCCCGGAGGCGGTGCCGCTCGCTCCAGGGTGGTTGCAAGTTTTTCCAGCTCTTTGGTTCTTCGAAGGATGTCCCTCGGCTACAGGTACCCCTTTTTCCTCTGTATAGCTCGCCTGAAGTTTCGTGTTGAGCTTAAACCTGTGTTTATTGAAAAGAATGAGGAACTGCTAACCTTTTTCTTCTGTGTTCTTTACTCTACTTGGTTATTCGTCACGATTATTTCGGTTAAACTGTATTCTCATTTATTCTGGCCCTTATTGTTTATCCACGGAGTTTATTGGCAGATTGCTGGTGAATTCAGCTTCGACCACTTCTGAGGAAATTACAGGTACAGTTTCCTCCTGATCAGTTATCTAGTTCTGGGTTCTGTTCTCTTTACAATTTTCAATTCATCTATTTGCTTGGCAATTTATTGATTTAATTTGGGATTAACGAAATTTCCGTTCTATGGAAGGTACTGACCAAGACTCCTGCTACCCATTTCGTTTCTTAATGATTCCAAAGTCCTGCATGCAAGCAAGGTTAACCTCCCGCTTATTCCCAGGTACACTATTGATGGCGGGTCGAACCCTGCTCAGGGTTTAATCTTGACCCTGTTTCGCAGCCAATCATAGTTCTCTGTTTATTATTTTATGTGTATCAATGAAATGATTCCGGTGGTCTGGCTTCGTGCCGTTATTTAGTTTTCAGGCCGAAGTCTCTAAGGAATACCCTCTCGAGGGTTTTTATTTCAGAATGGCTATGTAATTGTTACGGTGACTGTCTAGCTGGGGGTTTCAAACATCCCGTGCTCTTTTTGATTTTTTTTTTTTTAAGGAGACATACTGAAATACCCCTGAACAGTTTTATTAATATTATCTGGTCCGGAACTCTTGTTTTCCAATACATAATGTTTTGCGCAGAGGATTTGTTTCGAAACGAAAATCGTTCTTGTAAGGTTTTGCGTGACCAGTTTCTTTTCCTATTTCCTGGGCCGAATAAGTTGTTAGAGCGTAGTCGTGAAGGTGTTCTGTTACAGTTATTCACATCTGTGTATTGGTTTCATTAGGTAGATTTTGTTTTTTTTTTTGAAGCCGGCCCCTCGTGGGTTTATTGCAAATTAATTTCTCATGTGGTTATGTATATATATGTATGAGGTTTTCGCCGGACAGAAATCTTTGGCATTTCTACTTGTTCATAGTCGCATAACTCCTATTCAAACCTCCATAAATTCTTACTGGCTAAATGCTATTTCTATCTAGTTTATCCTTTTTTATAGTAATCTAGCTATCTGGACTGTTCTTACCATATATTTTCTTTTTAAACGAATCCTGTAGGGTGGCCGGACCACCTACTCGTCCGTGATTATCATAGAGAGGAAGACGATCAACCTAGAAGCTCTGCTCACAGGCATTATGGGTTAACAGTTATCCTCACTTTACCGTTAACAGTGTTAGGGACAATTACTCTTACAGTTTTCTGTGACTGGAAAGAATACGTTATCTCTGCTTTTATAATTACACTCCTGCTCTAATCTAGTTTTCCCAGGGTTTTATGGTTATCTGTCACAGGCACTAGATTTTTTAACCTGCCTCTCTACAGTTACCATTTATAACCAAATATTACACGCAAATAACCTTAGCTGTAACAAAACAATTTTTTTCTGTTTTTCCTGAAAATAACATTAATACCACAGTTGCATTCATTTGTTTACAGAAAACAGAAGAGGAAACAAAACTACTTATTAAAACAACCTTAGCTGTAACAAAACAATCTTTTCTGTTTTTCCTGAAAATAACATTTACTATGCCGTACTCATCTGAACTCAAATTTGAGTGATGATGGTTGATGCCTCCCTTCCACGAGCTAGGAAATTACGTCCCACAGCTCTCCCCTGAGCTCAAGTCTGGGTCATTGTTAGCACAGAAACTCTGGAGGAGAACTTGGGACAATCCGGTCCAATTCTCCGACTCCAGTGAAACAGCAAGTCTGGGGAGAACTCGGGACAATACGGTCCAATTCTCCAACCCAAAGGACAGCCTGTTCTGAAAATTCCTTTCCAGCAATACAGACTTATTTCCTTCCACACAGACAGAACCCCAAACTCTCCTTGGAATCCCTTATTTATTCCAGAGTTTCTTTTTGGGTAACTGTGGAAACTGTTTTCTGTTCAACTAACTCCAGATCTTGATTTACTTTTTACCATCAGTTACTCATGAAACTAATTTCCCAGTAACTCTTTTTATTCAATACCAAAATTAATTTTGTTCAAATATTCCAATTAAAATAAAACAACAATCACAATTGATCCTTAATTAATAAAAGCTTAACCATTTGTCAGCAACTAAGAGAGTGGTTACAATAACGGGTGCTAAAATAATTTTGTAAATCTAAACATCTTTAAATTTAACTTTGAGACAGTGACCAACGACCTCCTCTACCTATAAACCTATAAGTTATTTAACAAGTGACATATTTACAACTGGTAACTTAAATGTTTAATTTTTTTTACCTTATCACTTTTAACGTTGCAGAATTTTCAATCACCATCAAATATGTTTCGAAAACATAATAATAAGGAGTTGTCTACCCAGAGCAGTGAAATAGCTCGGAGCAATGAAATAGCTCGGATGGCAGAAAATTGCCAGAATTCGGTAAACTAAAATTTAAAAAATCAAATAGTTGGATTGTTTGGAATCCATTTTTGATAGTGGAAATGGATTCAACACTATCAAAAACATTTAGGGCACTCAAAATACTAAATTTTAACAACTGTAAACAAGATTCTGGGTAAATCTTTGCTAGATTTTTTGAAAATCATTATCGGATTCTGGGCCATTTCCCTGCCTCTTTAGACTACGCATAATAATAATAATAATAATGTTTCACAAAAGTTAAATTCCAGGCCTGGTCTTTTTGAAAAATTATATTTGTAGCCAGCATCGTCAAATTTCCTGTCTATACCGTGAATTTTGTTGGTGACATGTACACAGTAGCTCATGATGATTTTGATATTTTCTTTATGCTTTTCATAAATAAATCAAAAGTTGGAAATAATATTAGCCAATACCCTTGGATGGGTTATGGATATACTTCTTATTTTATCTATATATTTTTCTTGTTATTGGCAGGAGTAAAGGAAGAAGAGTCAGTACAGTACATAAGAGTCAGTAATATTAGTTGGAACCAAACCGCACCATAACCTCAAAAGGCTATAAATATACTGCCAAAACGTTCCAAACTTTAAGTGAAATATATGAAGAAAAGTGCTAGTGGCCAGAATCTCATTTATCTCAAACATGTCAGAAGTTGAAGTTCCACAAGTCCAGATAAATGTACCCATCCTACTACTCCTCCTCCTGCAAAGTTCGAATGAAGTCCAACGTGGGGATGTCATCAATGCACAGGAAATTCTGGAATTTAGGGTACGCACTACTGTCGAACAGAGACATCCAGAAATTCCACTCCTTCGAAGTCTGCTTGAGGTTGTCTGCTCGAGGTTGCCACACAACTCCGTTTCTGAAACCAAAGATGATTGCGACGGGGAGATGAGGGAGACACCATTATTGCTATTATTAGTGCCCAAAGAAAGGCAAGTGGATGGGGGTTCGCCCCGGGCCTATTTAGTGGCGACGACCTGAATCTGGCGGGGGAAAAGAGAAAATGCCGAGGGAAAGGAGGGTACGGAATCGGGGAAGTTGAATTTGGCATTGGGGCCTCTTAGGTAATAAATTCTAGCATCATAAGTGTGGGCGGCTTGCTCTGCCGTTTTGTAGGAGCCAAGCCATATCTTCGCTCTGGTTTTTGGTGTCCATATTTCGGCCCCCCAACTTCCCCATTTTCTCCTTCGAACTCCCTTAAATTGGTGGCAATATTGTCCACGATATTTGTCTGGTGGATATTGCAAATACAGCTCTCGGGAGGGTCTCCCCATATTTGGGGACACAATGCCAACGCTCTCTAATGGAAGGTAAACACTGAACCACAATTTATATATGTTGCTATAATATTCCAAATTTTCCCTCAATAAATTGGAATATTAAAGTTTGTTCATTTCAATTAGGAGATGAATAAAATGGTTAGGGAAACCCATAAATTGAATAAACAGCAGTAAAAATCCTCTTAGTGAGAGAGAGGATCATTTGTGGAGATGGATTTCACACCTCCATGTGTGAAAAGGGGCTAGTGCAAGGTGAATAGGTCTAGTTGACCAAGTCAAACTGCGCAAGCATGAGTTGGAAAGCACAAGTGGACAACGTAGGGATGAATTTTATAGATGGGAGGAAAACCTAATTCGAATTAGGGCTCATGGAGGGGAGCTCATGTGTTTAAAAGAAAAAAAAGGCAGCCATTGAGGAGAGGATTGATCATTTTTACATTTGAGTCTTAGAGACTCATTGCAATATTTGTTGTTTAGCAGAGTTGCAGGGTTGTTTAGCATGAGGGAGTCCTGTTTAGGATTTCCTCTCCTTCTTGAGAGGCCTCTTGAAGGATTGCACTCGATTCACATATCAGGCATTAGGGCCAAAGCATCATCTTTCTTCACCAGCGCAGTTGCAGTTGCAGATTGAGCAGTGTAGCAGGGTGTTGCTGGGGAGAGTTCCTCAACACCATTCCGACATTGAGATTTCAGAGGAGGGAGCCTCCTTTCTTTGGGAAATCAGTGGGGAGTGTTTCTTGGGCATATTTTCACATATTGGCATCAGGCCAACGTTTTCCACAGCTTCTACAACATAGTGGCTCTCCATTACAACGTTTTTCCCATTGGGTATTTGCAGGGAGAGATTGCAGTGTTGTTTGAGAGGTGATTTCTTCAGTGAGGGGATCAACCTTTCACCGAGAGGATCCATTGGAGAAGGTATTCATATCAGATGCAGCATACTCTACCTTCTCCTTCCATTTCCATTTTCTGAGTTGCAGCTGCTACTGCAACTTCAACATTTTCTGTATATTACCATTTTGTACATATTTCAGCTAGCCCTTTTAAGGATGGTATATTGTAGTTTTATGGGGTTGATATCTTGCTCCCCCTTGTTTATTTGAGCCCATATTGTTGTATCTTTATATATTTATCATATTGCATCCATTCTCAATTGTGGACTGCGCAGTCATAGCTAGGGCTTCATTGTGTAGTAGTGTATTTTCATGCTCACATTTCTTGAGGTTGATTTAGTTCATCTTGAGGGGTCTTTCCTCAAGATTTTGTACATCTTTATTTTCTGTACTTAATACATCAGCTATGTACTCTTTTTATGCCCAATGATATGAGATTTCACTGCTGTTAATTTTTTGTGTTCAAGCATTGCTGTAGCTGCAATTTTGGGTTTTCCTAAGGGATTCCCAACCTTGTTGATTTTCCCTAATTGGGGATATTATCCCTTGACAACACTCTATAGACATAGTCTGCTAGTGGGCCAGATAGCCTCTGGAGCTCATCCTTCCTTGTGAAGGTGATAGATCCAGAAAATGCCCCTGCAGTCTATCTCTAGAATAGATTTTCTTGTCGATTGATAATATTTTTGAAAAGGAATATTATAGTGGTATCAGAGCATTGAACTTGGCACAACCCATGAAGTTCGAATCTCAAAAGTAGAGAGCCCAAGGATGAAGAAGATGAGTTTACTCTCATCTATTTTCATATTCATAGGAGACCTCTCCAAGGAGGTCAATAAAAATGGAGGAGGAGAAGAGGAAGGACCATGCACTTCCTATTCTCACAGAGAAGCAGAGAAGAATCATGGAGGACACTTGGAATTCAAAATTCTAAGTGAGTATCTAGTTGAATACCGAGCAAGCCGTAGAGTCTCCCAAGAGACTTTATCTTTTCCACAGTTTATTCAGCAGGAAGAAGAAGGAAGACCCTACAGCTATGGGGAAATGAGATGCAATAGATTTCTATTGTCCACATTTGATGGATCACCCACATGTGTAGCAGAGGTTTGGGCAAAGAAGCTAGAGGCCTTTTTCTAGCTACATCCTGTAGTAGACAAAGAGGCAGTGGAAGTTGCAGCACTGCATTTAGAAGGTGAAGCAAATACTTGGTGGATTAGCCATCTAAGAAATGCAAGGGTTTCAACTCTTGCTGAGTTTTCCCAAAGTTTGATTAGCAGATTTGGAAAAAAAAGGGAGGAGCCCTCACCACCATTTGATGAGGCATGTACCAGCGCTGTTGAGACCATGGAGGAGTAGTCGTCATCTTCAACAATTTGGGAGGCCAATACTCATGAGGAGGCAACACTTGCAACCTTGCAAGGAGCTTCCAAGCTTCAGCAAGGTATGATTGAAAATCCATCTCTTGTCATTGCTGCAAATACCTTGGATGGGTCTACATCATTGCATGCAGTTGGTCTAGAGAAACAGAATATTACTGCGTTGTATGGGGGCAATGATACAAAGGAGGTCTCACAGAGAGGCTTCAATGGAGGTGCACTCCCACACTTCTTGGAGTGCAGGGTTCTTCAACAGTTTGAGGAGGGTTCTCCCTTCTCACAGGAGCTGATCTTGGATGATGGTAGCCCTCATGAGAGGAATACCAAAGGAGGGAGGAGTACTAAGATGAAGAAAAGAAGAAGACATCCACAAGTGATTGAGTGGATGTGGTTGATGAACAAGGAGCTCGGAGGCTACTTGCAAATTTATGATACCGGGTAGCAGGAGGCTTGGCTGCGCTGGTTACTCTTGAAAGAGTTAGGCCATCACTTGGAAAACACTTTTCCTAAGAGTAGGAGGATGGAAAAGAGATGGCAGGATACTTGCATCATTGAGCAACATAGAGTATGGATGCAAGATGTTGATGTGATACTCATATCATTCATTGTGTCTTCATCACATGAGTTGTATGATGCAAGTATGGGGAGGCAGAAAAATACTTTGTTGCTTTGCTTGGGAGGGCAAGGGCAGGATTGCTCTCATACTTTGCATGATGTTGCAGGAGGAGGAGCTGGCCTTCTCTCCTTGAATTTTGATGATAGAGAGGTACTTCCACCTTGGGAGGGACTTCTCATGTATTGCAGCATTATGGGAGATATCTTTGACAAAGAGCATGTCAAAGAATGGAGCTTGATATGGACGAGAGCCTATGTGTATAGGCCAACAACGTTATCTCTTTGGAGCAGTAACCGATGGATGAAGTGTGCCCAATGGAAGTGTGGTGGATCCATAACCCACAGATCCCAGGATAATTTCATATTTGTTGCACTTGATGAAAAAAAAGGAGGTGAGACGGATGAGGTAGTAGATGGAGTCATCTATTACTATGCTACATTCTTCTTGATTTGGATTCCCAAGCATGAGAAGAAGGATCTTCTTGCAGCACCTAGTTCATTCCTCTTCATGGGAGCATGCCAAACAATTATGGAGGATTCATTCATGCATCCATACATCATTTTACTCCTGGCATATGGTAAGAAATATGTTTTTACATTGGCTGATTTGTATACTCTTACCATTATTTTGCAGTGCATGGCTCTACAAGAAGGCAAGCTTATTAGATTGCTCCATGGACAAAATTGGGCCAAACTATATGCTGGAGGCAGCCATATTTCACATGGCCTTTGGCAAATGTTTTTCCATTGCATACATGTTCAGCTAATTTACATTATCAGCCATGAGTCACAAAGCATTTTTCCATGTAAATTTCTGAAGCAGCAACTTGGAAAACTGCGCTGCCACTATTGGGGAAACTATTGGTACTTTCTTGCATCACATGAAACCTTCAACATTTTCCTCATTTTGTTGTTGATCATGAATTCATTTGCTGATGTGGATCTGATTTAAATTGGGAGCATGATTGGAAGAATGACACATGAGTTGGGAGTGTCCTTAAAGGGGAAGGATTCCCACATTTTTTGCATTGCATGTTCTAAGGGGAACATGAGAAAAAATATAGCCACCACAGCGAAGTATTTGTTTCCTTTTGAGGTGGACCATAAGTTTGATGATAATTCATTGTATAATCATGGGCAAGTGATAAAATATGACTTGTATGTTCAGCTAACCCATTCAGCCATTTACTTTTTACTAGTGAATGTGAGAATTTTCACCACTAGTCATTTAGCAACATACTACTTGCCATGCCATTTTCTGAAGAAGCAATGGATGAGATTACGTTGTGTCCTTTTGAGTCTTTGTTTGTATCATACATTAGCATTTAAATACTACATAAAACATCTCATTTGGACATTCTATGATGATCATGTCCTATTCATCATGGAAGAAATGTTTTGGGGCAACTTGTTCTTCAATGTTGGAGGAGAAATATTTGGTGGATTGCTCTACATTTTGCCACTTGAGGGAAATACATTTGCAGCCCATGAAAAACACATACTCTGCACTATTCATAAGTGGAGAGGAAGACAGTGATGGGTGAGCTATAAAGCTTTCCATGATCAGATTTGCAGGCCACCTTCATTTTCAGAGCTTGAGGTGGAAGGAGATTTTCAGGAGTTGCCTTGTTGGGAGGTGGCTCATTTTGTTTGGATGATTGCTTGGGGAAGATTTTTTCCCAATATTTTTCAGCCTCCATGCCTTGGAGGAAGACACATCAGTCCTACCATTGCAGTTTCTTGAGGACAAGAAAAATTTGGGAGGGGAGGACTGTAATATTCCAAATTTTCCCTCAATAAATTGGAATATTAAAGTTTTCTCATTTCACTTAGGAGATGAATAAAATGGGTAGGGAGACCCATAAATTGAATAAACAGCAATAAAAATCCTCTTAGTGAGAGAGAGGATCATTTGTGGAGATGGATTTCACACCTCCATGTGTGAAAAGGGGCTAGTGCAAGGTGACTAGGTGTAGTTGACCAAGTCAAACTACGCAAGCATGAGTTGGAAAGCACAAGTGGACAACGTAGAGAGGAAGTTTCTAGATGGGGGGAAACCCTAATTCGAATTAGGGCTCATGGAGGGGAGCTCATGTGTTTAAAAGAAAAGCAAGGCAGTCATTGAGGAGAGGATTGATCATTTTTACATTTGAGTCTTAGAGATTCATTGCGGTCTTTGCTGCTTAGTAGAGTTGCAGGGATGTTTAGCCTAAGGGAGTCCTGTTTAAGATTTCCTCTCCTTCTTGAGAGTCCTCTTGAAGGATTTCACTCCATTTCCATATCAGGCATTAGGGCCAAAGCATCATCTTTCTTCACCAATGCAGTTGCAGTTGCAGATTGGGCAGTGTAGCAGGGTGTTGCTAGGGAGATTTCCTCAACACCATTCTGGCATTGAGATTTCAAAGGAGGGAGCCTCCTTTCTTTGGGAAATCATTGGGGAGTGTTTCTTGGGAATATTTTCACATATTGGCATCATTCCAACGTTTTCCATAGCTTCTACAGCACAATGGCTCTCCATTATAGCGTTTTTCCCGTTGGGTAATTGCAAGGAGAGATTGCAGTGTTGTTTGAGAGGTGATTTATTCAGTGAGGGGATCAGCCTTTCACCGAGAGGATCCATTGGAGGAGGTATTCATATCAGATTCAGCATACTCTACCTTCTCCTTCCATTTCCATTTTCTGAGTTGCAGCTGCTACTGCAACTCTGGCATTTTCTGTATATTACCATTTTGTGCATATTTCAGCCAACCCTTTTAAGGATGGTATATTGTAGTTTTATGGGGTTGAGATCTTGCCCCCCCTTGTTTATTTGAGCCCATATTGCTGTATCTTTATATATTTATCATTTTTCAGCCATTCTCCATTGTAGACTGCGCAGTCATAGTTAGGGCTTCATTGTGTAGTAGTGTATTTTCATGCTCACATTTCTTGAGGCTGATTTAGTTCATCTTGAGGGGTCTTTCCTCAAGATTTTGTACATATTTATTTGTTGCACTTAATACATCAGCTATGTACTCTTTTTATGCCCAATGATATGAGATTTCACAGTTGTTAATTTTTTGAGTTCAAGTATTGTTGTAGCTGCAATTTTGGGTTTTCCTAAGGGATTCCCAACCTTGTTGATTTTCCCTAATTGGGGATATTATCCCTTGACAACACTCTATAGACAGAGTCTGCTAGTGGGCCAGGTAGCCTCTGGAGCTCATCCTTCCTTGTGAAGGTGACAGATCCAGTAAATGCCCCAGCAGTCTATCTCTGGAATAGATTTGCTTGTCGATTGATAATATTTCTGAAAAGGAATATTACAGTTGCAATGTTTAAGCTTGTAGGTGGAGGCGTAGAGCTTGGTAATTGCTGAACTGCAAATATCAAATAAAATGAAGATGCATTGTGTTGTAGGCTTTAGCTGTGGAGGCAAGTTTTTATATGTATGGTTGAAGTGCGTATGCACGTATGGTTCTGATTCCTGGAAGAAATGCGATAGGGGGAGTGTGCCAGCTATATATTCAAAATTTGAGAGAGATTTCTGCATGTACGGTGTGGCCCACCACAACTCACGAGACAACAACTCATGTCGTAAGGTGTGACCTTGATGGATATAAAGCGGCCGAAGTCTAACTAGATTGCTTCAACCAGATTTCTTGCTCTTAAAAGCATGGAAATTCTAGCAATGTTTTAATTTTTTTTTAGAGTTTTTTTATGGTGCTAAACGCATTTCCATTATTTAAAATATGATTTAAATATTGTTGCCAATTTTAGTCGTCCAGGCTCCTATAGTTTTATTAATGTTGTCTTCAGGTTAAGTTAAATGTCTTCCTACGAATTAGATGAGACAATTACAATACTTGTGGTAGAGGAAAGGAGGTTAAAACCAGAGGGTACAAAAGAAATTTCTCAAATAGAAAATGCATTATTTTCAAAGACAAGGATGAGAAAGAAAAATGCAAATAAAGGTGAACTTCAATGCTACTATTAGAGGAAAATTAGGCATACAACATGGAATTGCAAAGGCCGTGTGAAAGATCAGTTAAACCAAAGTTAAGAGAATAAACGAACATATCCACAAATGATTATTCATTGGATGTTGATGATGAATTCAATGAAGTATTTGAACCTCTCAAACTCTTTTAGAATAACCTACAATTGAGTGAAAAGGCTAATCATAGATGGTTGTCAAGATAGATTGGCAGATGTTGAATTAGGGAAGGATCCCTCATTGTTGAATATGTAATAGTGGTATTCGAGTAAGGTTATGCGACAACTTGGGACTATGTTGAGTAATTGACATCGGGAGATCGTGATTCGGGAGTTTGAGTTAGGTTATGTGACAACTTGGAATATGTTGAGTAATTGACATCGGGAGATCGTGATTCGGGAGTTCAAGGGTGGAACTCAAAAATCTAACCTGTTCACTACACCTTTACACAACTTGATGGAGCCCATGCTAATCTCGAAGTTGTAAAACATTTAAATAATGGTTATGTATTTTGTTGTTTATGGGTCATTTAAATAATTTTATGTAATGTAAGCATTAAGGGGGGAATTTAGAGTTAATGCTTACAACCTATATTTGAGAAATTGGTTTTCGAGTTGTTGTGATGGTTGAAAAATTCTCTCAACTTCTCCTTCTAAATTAGGAATGAGTTAGATGTGAGAAAATCTATATTTTAGAGTAATATCGGAATATGTGTGTGTGTGTGTGTGTGTGTGTGTGTGTGTGTGTGTTAAAGCATATATTCCCTATGTGAAACGAATGTGTTTTTGTTCATTCTTTCTATATATCCATGTGGTAAAATTGAAATTTTGACAGATAAGAATGATTTTATATTTTACTATTTCAAGGTCATTTTACAAGCTGGGAAAGAGAATATGAGATTTTAGTTGTTATCATATTATTATAGATCCATTTTAATTATATATGGATAAAATCTCTTGAAGTATAAATCTATTTTCTAATGAAAAAACTGAAATAAAGATTACAACTAGAAAGATTTAATTATATGAATGAGATATATCCATATTGGTGCTATTTATACATATACATACACACATAAAAAATAACCAAAATATAAAATAATGAAACTCTAAATTTTTTAAATACACACACACACACACACACACACACACACACACACACACACACACACATATATATATATATATATATATTATTTTTATATTTTTTCGTTTTTAATATATTACTTAACTCTATATTGAAATATTTTAGTTATAACCCACATTACATTTTTTATTACTATTAATATTTTTAAATGTTACATATATTTTATATTAAGAATTAAATTAATTTTACATCTATCTTTTATTAGGAATTTTTTTTTAAGTCTCACAGTTCATTTCTATTCTATTTGAAAAAAACATACAAGTTTTACATCCATATATAATAGGGTCAGATAGCCTTAACCTCCCCACAAGAATTAATTTTTTCATTGGCAATGTAACTATAATAAAACCTCAAAGTCCGTAAAATAACCATGTATACATCTCAAAATTTAAAAAACATAACCATGTTGATCATCAAATTACACATCATAAGAGTCTTTGGGTGCCAAATATTTTACACTGGACCACAACAATTCAAAATGTGGTAGGAAAGGGATGTGATTCTCGATGCGATTGAGGTGAGAATTTTGTTGTTGGATCTCATGTTGAATGAGTTGAAATTCTATGTGAAATTCCTACAAATATGTGTATGGCTTATTTGAACCAGCATTGGAGGTCACCAAAGCTTTTTCCATTAGGTTCTTCATTATCCAATATAAATATATTTTCTACTGGAATTGAGTATACTGAAATCTAGAATGGACTAGGTCTTGGACTAGGGTTTTCCAGTCCTCCAAGTCCAGGTCAGTATTCTCATCTGCATGTTTTAAATCTAACTCCCAACTTGAATTCAAATTTGGACCTGTGGAGGCGTGTTCAAATGATATGCCTGGGTTGCTTCCTGAGTCATCCTTGTGATGCTATGGTTTCCCTTGCCCTTGGACTAGCTTGGTGGATATTTCCGGCCACCACATCCTTGACCTCTACTCTGGCTCCAATATTGGCCCCCCGAGCCTATGTTCCCTTTGCACTAGGAGGGTAGTGCCATGGGGCCGAATTGAAAACCACCAAAGAACAAGAAAACCACAAACACTATCGCTCAAAAACCCGTTCGAATTGGAAACTAGCTCTTAGAGAGACGTCCTGGCGTGGTAGGCTTACGAAAGTAGAAGAAACGAAACCATGCAAAATTAAAATGACATAATACAATAGGTTAATAAGAAAGATATCCTTGAAACAGATAATTCTTGACGAAGTTCACCCATCCCTACCACAATGGGCCACTATCTTCTACCCTCGGTTCACATAACTCCCTTAGGATGTGACTACTAATCATTCATGGGATTTTGTAACACCCCCTTGCCACATCTACCCAATTAACCGACCAACAGGGTAAACATATGATGAGAGGCTCCTATAATGAGATTCAACCTCATAGGTGACGTTAAGGAAGTGGAGCCGACAGAAGCACAACATACAAACCTTGTACAACAACCAAAATACCCTAAGGAGGTAAACCACCCATTCAGGCCTCTTACCCCTGGGTCACACTGACATTTTTACCTCTTTGAGCCATAGCCGCAGGAAGAGGCTTGCATGCCTATGTTCAAGAGGCTATAGCTGTAGGCATAACACTACATGCCAACGACTAGGGCCCTAAATAATTAGTTCTATGCCAGCGTCCCCAAGATTTGGGACACCTTTTTAGGCCCAAAACCCAATGATTTTCCCATAACTTCATGAAAATTTCATAGATGATAAATAATAACAGGACAATGATACAGAAGAAATCACATCAATAAGGGCTCATTTGGACCCCTCCTAGCCATGACAGAAATTTTATCAAACATGTCACAAACATGAAAACTACAAGTGTAAACAATAGAACAAAGCATAGGGGTATTGTACTTATCTGAGAATATGTAAGAAGCATTTCTCCCCTACATCATTAACTGCAATACAATCTGTTTGACCATAGGTACATTGTGCATTCATTTACAAGGAAAAACATGGATAGATCCATACATCATCACTGATAAAATACATGCTTATAATGAACATAATAAAAACATAAATAAAGTGGATACAAAAACAATAGAATCCACATAATAGCCAATGCAATTATACATCAAATAAAAAAGGAATGAATTTCTTATTAATGAAAATAGAAACTAACCAGGGATGGGACTACCACGTTCCACCTGAACATACATTGGCTGAGCCAAATCTCTCTTCAGCCAATCATCCCCGTGCCATATTCGATGCATGAATGTGGGACACATAACCAATCAAAAAGTACCAAACAAGCATGAATTATATCGGAGTTCTCCACCTACATCATGAGGAATTTTAGTGCCTCCTAGTATCTTAGGCTTTACCATAATCCACAGTCTGATCCAGGGATCATTAGGCCCTACATCGAGACCCAATCTCCATGATTTACTATACACCCCATCCTAGGACTACTAGGCCCAACGGAGATAAATACACCTATTGGCTTTACCATATATCCTGCCATTCACCGACAAGGATTCCTAGGCCCACCGAGGAAAACAATTTGGCTTTACTGCAACCCAAAGTTTCGTTCAAGGGTTACTAGGAGACTGAATTTATCGTGAACCATAGTCCTGTTTAGGGATGAGTAGGCCATGTGTTTTTAATTTCACAGACTCAACCCACTTAGCTTCGAATCCATCTAGAAATCAACCTCAACCAAAGTATGAGAAATTCATCTCATCAAATTTATACAAAAATGACAAGGCTAGGATGAAAAATACTGTCACACCTAGAAAAATCCATGCCAAGACATAAAAGAACCACATGTAATACAATGCATCCTAGATCTAGCAAGGAAATCACATGAAAATCAATACCTGCAAAGAATTCGGCTGTAGCTACTTGATCATGTTCTTCTTTGCTTTCTTTGCCTTTCTTTCTATAATGCCAAAGTGCTCCAATAAACTCAAAGTGTCGAAGAGAGAGAGAGAGAGAGAGAGAGAGAGAGAGAGAGAGAGAGAATAATGAGAAAGAGCCAAAAATAAACTGAAAAAATGTTACCTACTGATCCTTAGAAGCCTTTTTATTAATGAGGCCTCTATTTTCTTCATTTTCCATTATTTTCCTTCATTTTCCTCCTCACATGCAACCTGCGAACTTTCACCTTCATTTTCTCCTAATTTCCATTATTTTCATAAATAAAATGCCAATTAATGTCTCATGCATTTCCAATGCCTTTCCAATTCCTTTGCCGATTTCCTTTAGCCATAATAAACCGAATGACCACCCACTAGGATGTTTTTCCCAACATTCAACTTGAAATATGTCTCCCATTAACCATGGTTATTATTTTTGTCTTTATTATCTTTTATTACATGGAATTTTCACCAGGGTTGTTACAAGACCCTCCTCGTTGGGGGAGCACTTTCCTTGGTGTTCAATAACACCTACAAAACAGCAAGACAGTTAAAAAAAAAACATACTACCCATGGAGATTTATAACACAACTCATTGTAGTATTTATAATGAATAACATGTTTAAAAGATAAAACCACCATGAAAATCATCACATGTACACGACACCACTTGCACAACGTGTGCACAACATCACATGTACACGAAACCACCTGCTCAACGTGTACAAAATGCCAAATGTACATCACACCACCTATACAATTTGTACACAATACAACATGTACACAACACCACATGCACGACATGTATACAACACACATGTACACAATGCCACATGCACACCATGTATAGGATACCACCTACACGCAACACCATATGTAGAACATGTACACATCACCTCATGCACGCGTCACCACATGTACAATCATGCACACAACACCATATGTTCATAAAACGATACGTAGAACAAACACAACACCATATGTACATAGGATTGCATATACAACAGGTATATAGCACCATACGTACACAACACCACATATCCAACATGCACACAACACCATATGTACACAACACCACATATCCAACATGCACATAGTACAGTAGGTACAAAACACCGCATATCCAACATGTACGTAACACCATCTATAGCTAGCACTACATATTCAATATACATACAACACCATATATATAGCATCATAAGTACACAATACTACATATGTTACATGTAAACATCACCATAAGTAAATCACTGAATACACAACATGCACAACATATACACAACAATAGAAATGTACATCCATAGACCACACACTGACCCCACAAGCAACCTTAATTTTAGTGTCTTTCCACTATCCATTTTTATCCTAGCATGTCGCATATCACAATACTTTCACTTCACTAATGTACCCCTGAGAATTACCTATGCATAACATAAACATGGGCATAGTACAATCATATAATATCAATTCATGTCCACATGATACTAACCTCATAGATATGTCATAGCTACTCTTCCCACTTGATTCCTCATAAGACCAAGAACCTCTTCATGTAATTCACCTGCATAAGAAATCATTCCTCCACAAGAATGATCATTGAAAATGCTCTCATACAATGACATAGATACATAGATACATACATGTATAAAATCATTAACATAAAAAAATCATTGTCTTACCAGACAACGGAATACATACATAGATATATACATACAAACATTTAACATCAAACAACCATGATCTATGACGACCCTGTCACACACGACACACACACACACACACACACACACACACACACACACACACACACACATATATATATAAACCTAAACATGATCACAATAAAGTGGATAAATATCATAAGGTATAGGTTAAGAGAACTTCCTTTATTCATGCACAACATGCACAACGTTGAGAACAACAGTTCCCAACATAGCCAAGGCATCTGACACATCAAATATATTTACCTTACCCTTTCGGTTACCTTTCTCATGTCTGTACTACCACCGTCCATTTTCCACAATGGACCCAATCAGTCCAACTGACTGTCATAGTCTTACCTTCTGCTACGCTTACTCATGCACCAAGCTTCATCCATGTCTTACATTACCTGTTGGGTACCACACCACTCTAATTTAGCTCAATTAACTTTCCTCTTTCCTAAAATAATTACCAAGACACTCAAAACATAAAAGTAAAGACCAAAAACAAATAATAGAAAGGCCATGAAAAAGCAAGAGCAATACGACACTACAAAAAAGTGGTAATTTCTTGCATTGGACATAAACAAAACTATAAATCAAGCACAAGAAAATCATAAATTACTAAAAGCACAAGACTAGAAAAAAAACACCATGACTCAATCCCCCATGGGTTCCCAATGCTACCAAGGGAAACCTCAGCTCGAGTCTTTTCAAAGATTTCATGGTAGTCTCTTTTTCCATACAATCCCCTGCATCATGCTACCATAATCACATAACTATCAGTACATAAATAAACATAACAACATGCTAATTACCTTACCTTGTTGTGCCAAGCACAATGATATGTAAATGAACACAAATGTCAGCCATATGTACCAAACGTCAATACAACATATCTATCAATTCAAAATCAATTTTTACCAGGACTAACAACATTGTCATAATCAACAATCAACTCACATTCATCGGTTATAATACATAATGTTGCGACTATCACCTACTTACACTCAAGCATATACCAGATATCTGAGCACCTATGTGTTAGCACAACCATCACAAAATAAGATCATTACTTCATGAAATTTTATAGACACATATACTTATATCATGCAGTTACTCAAACATTCAAACAACTTGAAAACATACCATGTTAAATAAATACACTAAATGACATAATAAACACCCAATAACTGAAACACTAAATAGACGACATAACCAAACATTCAAGTACCAAGTGTACGACATAAGAAAATTCATACCTTAATGTATCTCAGGGGAGGCTATCCTATCTGCACAATCAATCTATATTAGTACAACACAATGTCACAAATAATTTGACTCATACCTAAATGTCATAACCCTAACCATCTACATAGGCCAATCCAATTTAGCATGATACACAAAACATCAAGGTATCAATGTTATAACCCTAATCATAAATTTAACTAACATATAACAACACTAAGTTAACATATAGCATGCTCATCAACAACAAATATCATAATCATCGAGCTAACTATAAGTTATCATATAACATATTAATCAAGTTAATATCATTCTTGACTAACCAAAGCATGTACATATGATCACACTAATTAAATAACATTTATCATGTATGTAACCATAACAATAATATAATGACAAACATATAAGTAACCCTAATGCTTACAACAACCATGAATCATATACATGCATGCCAAGCATACAAACTTGTATGATAGTCCGTTCTTACCCCAAATTCCATTGTTGTAACTTCACTTTAATGATCTGCATCTCCTACTCTAGCGAATCCAAAACATTAGCATCATAACATACAAAATAATCATGATGACCTAAATGCATACAATGACCTTATGCGCAACAACCTCAATCAAACCAATGCAAACTTGACTATGTGCAACCACTTGACATGTATAACTAATCATGAACGACCAATGCATTTTCAACATATGACATCACACAAGAAAGCATACACAGATAACACCGAAGCATGACCAAGTGTAAAATGCATGTAAAATATGTAATAATATGTAAGCAAGTGTGCACGAACAAAACACAAGCATGAACAACACATAACCAATCATATACTCATGAAAACATTTTGACAGCAACACCATCAACACTTCCATGGCGACACCACTGCCACCATGGCCAACATTACAAAAATCCAACAAGCACATACACCCTAGGTATGGTATGTATGACAAACACATATGCAACCAATAGAAAATCATGACCAAGACACCACCCATCCAGTCCAAGGGTTGAACCATTCTTTGATACTACTCTGTAACACCCCCTTCCCACATCTACACAAGTAATTGGACAACTAGGGTAAAAATGTGATGAGAGGCTACTATAATGATATTCAAACTCCTAGGTGACCTTAAGGAAGTGGAAATGACGAAAACACAACATAAATACCTTGTAAAAAAACCACAACACCCCCAAGAGGTAACCCACCCATTCAAGCCTCTTACCCCTGGGTCACACTAACATTTTCATCTCTTTTAGCCATAGCCATAGACACATTCTTGCATGAATCTGTGCAATAGGCTATATCCACATGCGTAACACTGCATGTCAGTGGCCAGGGCTCCAAATACTCAGTCTTGTGCCAGTGTCCCCGGGATTTGAGCCACCTTTTCAGACCCAAAACCTAGTGCTATTCCCATAACTTAATGAAAAGTTGAAAGATGATAAATAACAATGGGACAATGATACGAAAGAAATCACATCAATAAGGAATCATCTTGACCCCTCCTAGGCATGAAAATAATTTTGTTAAACATGTTAGAAACATGAAAATTACAGGTGTAAACAACATAACATAGCATACGGTCTCATACTTATCTGAGAATCTCTAAGAAGAATTTCTCCCCTACGTAATTAAATGCAATATAGTCTATTTTTCCATAGATACATTATGAATTCATTTACCAGGGATGGGACTACCATGTTCCACTCGACCATAGATTGGCTGAGCCAAATATCTCTTCAACCAATCACCCTAGTGCCATATTCCAAGTATGAATGTGGTACTCAAAACCAACCAAAAATAACCAAACAAGCATGAATTATACCGAAGTTATCCACCTACACCATGAAGAATTTTAGTTTCTCCTAGTTTCTCAGGCTTTACCATAATCCGTTGTCCGATCGATGGATCAGTAGGCCCTACACCGAGACCACTCTCCAGGATTTATCGTACATCCCATCATGGGACTAAAGGCCTAAGGGAGAGGAATATACCTCTTGGCTTTAACGTATATCTCATTGTTCATTGATAACGATTCCTAAGTTCACTGAGGCACACAATCTCGCTTTACCACAGCCCATGATCTGGTTCAGGGGTTACTAGGCCAGTGGCTTTACCGTGATCCACAGTCTGGGTCAGGGACCACTAAGCCACGTGTTTGTCATTTAGGAGATCCACCCCACTCATTTTCAAATCCATTAGTAAATCCAACTCAACCGAAGTATGAGAAACCCATCTCATCAAAGATATACCAAAATGGAAAGGATAGATTGAAAAATACTGTCACACGTCGCAAAACCCATGCCAAGATGGAAAAGAACCACATGTAATACCATGCATGTCATATCTAGTAACGAAATCACATATGCAAATCAATACCTACAAAGAATCCTGCAGTAGCTAATTGATCCTATTTTTCCTTGCTTTCTTTACCTTTCTTGCTCTAATGCCAAAGTGCTCCAATAAGCTCTAAGTGTCCAAGAGTGAGAGAGAGGGAGATAATAATGAGAGAGATCCAAAAATGAACTCACAAATGTTACCAACTCATCCTCAAAAGCCATTTTATTAATGAGGCCTTTATTTTCTTCATTTTCCATTATTTTCTTCCATTTTCCTCCTCACATGCAACCTGTGACCTTTCACCTTCCTTTTCTCCTAATTTCAGTTATTTCCATAAATAAAATGCCAACTAATGGCTCATGCCTTTCTAATGAATTTTTCATTTCCTTTTCCAATTTCCTTTAGCCATAATAATTCGAATGAACACCTGCTAGTATGTCTTGCCCAATATTGAGCTTGGAAAACGTCTATTATGTGAAATTTTCACCAGGGCTATTACAAATTTCCTCTTCTTGTTTCCCCATACTGTCCTAAGAATATGGTTGATCTCAAATATGACAAATTGCAATAAAACCCATAAACAAGAGACACAGAATAGAGCCCCATAATAATTTGTAGAATGCATAGACATTAAAGAAAGAAAAATGTCGTAATAAACATAAATACTAGGAAGGTGCGCAGACCATTTATCAAAATAATAATTTCTCGCCTCCCATACATCCCGAAAGTCATCGTGACTTTCCCATATCACCATATCAAAAACATCCATATGAATATTTAAGAGGTAACAATTAACCGTACCTGGAAGGGTTTGCTTAGAGAAAATGAAGAGGACATACCTGCAACAATCTCTCACCGACTGAGCAGTGGAGCTAGGTTGGAGAATTACTTTCGTAGTCACCCTTGAGGTTGCAGAGAAGCGGTTTACTACAGCACCAAACCAAACTAGATCTTTTTAGCCAGATCCTAGAGGCGTTCTTTCTGTTTGGAACCCGCACCCCACAAAAACTCTTTTAACATTCCTCCCCTCTTTCCAAGAAGTCGTCCTATGTAGCTGTGTTTCCATTCCGACCTTTGGATATGGTCTCATCACCAGTACATTTTCCCCTGACAAGGAATTGGAGGCTATTTTATCATCATATGATAATTTGGCTCCCCTTTGTATTGAAATATTCCCTTTCCATAATCCTCTATATTTTGAAGGTCAATCATATAAAAATGTCACACATAGGAATAAGAAACTCCTAAATATAAAAATGTTTCATCCTGTAACAAGATCGAATTGGGTTATGTCGATGAGGCTGGATCTCCCAATAAATGGTTTGATATTGATATTGATTGTATTGTTGGGAATGTCTCTATTTCTGATTTTGATGGAGTTTGTGTCCTTAGAGGGTATGTAACCATGCATGTGGGTACTCCATGATTATTATTTCCATTAACATTCGGTGTTTGGAAGCGACCCCAAAATTAAGCTCCCTTAGAGGTATTGTTCGGGTTCATAAACCCTCTCTAATCCTTTTCCAAGAAATGATGGTTTGTATAAATAAGGCATGTGAGGAAATGTTGTTTGTGTGCCCTACATGGCATGTAGTTGCAACTGATGCTATTGGATTATCTGGTAGTTTGGGGGTTATGTGGGATCCAAAAATTATTGAGATGCATGCATTTATGTCGTGTGCAGGGATTATCATGACTGGAAACATGA
Organism: Pinus albicaulis; assembly: GCA_034641835.2. Lineage (NCBI taxonomy): Eukaryota > Viridiplantae > Streptophyta > Pinopsida > Pinales > Pinaceae > Pinus > Pinus albicaulis. Next base: position 306,666,466 of record CM076579.1, on the reverse strand, counting down.
TGGGAAACTATCAAAGGGTTTAAATTGTAAATTAATTTTCTCTATATGTGGGTCATAGACTATTTGGGGACTAGGTTGTGCAATATGGAATCCTTCGATTAATTTCCATGATCATTGCGGGGTATCTTAATTTTTTGATGGGGAGGGAAGAGATTTAGGGATAAAAGTCTAGAATTGATAGTATGTATGGTTGTTTCAAAGGTTTGATGGGGGATTTTTCCCTATTGGATGTGACGCCAGATCCTCTTGGTCCCACTTGGAGGAATGGGAGAACTAGTGAGGAGGGTATCTAAAAAATAATGGACACGTTTCTGGTTAATCATCCGACAGATATAAGAACTCTTATTATTCCAAAATTTATTTCTGATCACTTGCCCATTATCTTGACATGGGATGAAGGGGAATAGAAGATACCGTACCCTTCAAATTCAACCCAAAATGGCTTAAAATGGATGAATTTAGTGATCTGGTCTGAAATTTTTGGCCTCAGTCATTGTTTCCTCCTCCACAAAATCACATGACATATGTATGCCAGAAGCTTAGAGAGCTTGTTGGACACACACATGGTAAACACACAAGAATAGGAAATATGATAAAGATAAGTGTGAGTTCTTTTATTATTCACATGATGTACATTTATAATACATTATTGTGACCCTTGGATTCATCTTCCAAGGTCTCTTGGACTTCTTATGTCCATTTGCCTTCCACACCAACCCTTAGAGGATAAATTTCCAACATTCCCCCCCCTCATCCGAAGGGGTATGTATGAGTCCAAGAAGAGAGTTTTAATAAAAATTTGTAAATTTTGCATGGCAGCACTAGGCTGAATGAGATCTCTGAAATGTTGGCAGAAATAGGTGGTTTAAGGATGACCACCAACAATGAAATGCTTAGTGTTATTCCTGGAACTCTTCCAAATATGGCAAGAAGCTGAGATCTTCTGCTAGAGGAAGTGATCCTCATATTTTGAAGAGGGAGACCTTCAACCTAGAAGAAGGGAGGTCTACAACCTGTGATGGTTTAAGGATGACCACCAGCTTTGGAATGCTTGATGAATTTCCCAAAACTCTACCAAAACTGGCAAGAAGTTGAAGTATTCTACTAGAGGAAGTGTCTAAAATTATTTGAAGAGGAAGAATATCAACCTCACATAGATGGTTTAAGGATGACCACCAACCAAAGGCATGCTCATGGGAATTTTTGTCTGTGGCTACAACTCTGAATCTAGAATGGTAGGTTGTGGCTCACGTTCGCTTGAACAAATTTTCCTCTGGCTACAAATTTGAATCTAGAATGACAGGTTGTGGCTCAGGCTCGCTTGAAATTTTGTGCTTATGGATTTGAAACCTATAGATGACCATCATTTCCCCCCCTGTCAGATACAAGGTGAGATGATGGCGAAAAATAAACTGCAAGACCTTTTAATATTCTAGAAGAAATTTTTTCATATGGCTGAAATATCTTCCTGGTTGTTGATGCCCATTTCCAAGAAGCGATCCATCTAAGATGAATATTTGTTCTTGCAAGAGGCTTATTTCTGAGGCATATGTGTGACGAATGAGGGTGGTGACCATAGTGCTTTCATGGGTGAAGATCAAAACAATTATCTTTCATATGGCCAAATCGGTCACAGTGTTTTCATTTTACAATCCATTGCTGCTGTTGTGGAAGAGGAGCAGAATCTAGAACAACTAAGGTGAGCTATCATGAAGAAATCTGGCACTCTAAAATTTTATGGGCTTGGAGTAGTTCGAAATATGAAAGGACACCTTGTCATATCCAAGACTTGTTCTGTGCTTTTTAAGGACAAGCTCTTCCCAAGGTTTGATGATGGGATTGGGAAGTGCAGGCTAGATTTGTGCTTCCGCATTCAAATATTCTCTCAATGGTCTGAACAATTTCTTGTTGCTGATGGGAGTTTGTCTCAATTTTTTGAACAAAAACAAGCTCAAAATGATGACTATGCTTTTGTAGCTCCTCTTTCTATAACATAGATTCAAGCTATAAAAAATCAATTTTCTCATGTGCGTTTTGCAGACAAGTCTAAATTTTTGAGAGAGACTCTTTGCTGATTTTTATTGTATCATGAGTAGTACAAGATATCAGAGTTTTTAAAAAATCTAATGCTTCACTAATTCTAACCATTTTATCTTCTAATTAAAATAATTCTCTTTCACAAGAAATATTGGTACCTCTTTCCTTGTAAAATTAGGAGGGCATACATGCATCCACCGTAGCATATAGCAATTCCAAAAAAACATTCCAACGCAACAATTTAGGGCTGAACACCAAATAATAGTAAACGTATCTAGTTTCCACCAATAACTTACCAATACATCATTGACCAAAAAATTAGTAAATCAAACTAGAACCACATCTATTCTACCAGGGAAAATTTTAAGGGCTAATATTCGCAAGTGGGATAATTTTTCATGCTCTTTCCAAAAAAAAGATTCGTTAATTTCCATTTTTTCTAAAAATTACTCGCCCAAATTTTATATTATAAAATTCCTTTACCTTAAAAATTTCCAAAATTTTATATAGAGACTATATAAAATTATTAGAAATTTGAATATATTTACAAAAATATTTCCAAACATTTTACAAATTGCATACTATGTACTAGTGAGATTCGCCAAGGTTTCTAAACTTTGAAATAAATTTCCATCCTTAAAATTTTCCCTGTATGCTACTCCAAACAACCCAAGTGTGTTGTAAGAATTTATTATGCTATTCTAATCTTACTGCACAGGGGTCCAAGTTTCATTCTGGTAGTAGCTACAGAGACAAAATCAGCTAGTTTTCCAAAGACAAAGTTCTATTTTGCTGCAGGACTACTGGCTTTTAGGGACTGAATTGCCTTGTTGAACAACCATTTATCTCGTAATTAAAAAAGGCCACATAGAAATATTAAGTTCGTTCTAAGTGAGAAAGATGATTTTTCGTCCTGAGTTTGAATCGTGGGAAGGCAGCTAGGAGTCCAATCACACCCACCTCGTTCTGGAACCGCTTTCATGGTATCATTGTTGAAAAACAATTTATCCTGCAATGATAAATGACACAAAACAGATTTAAGATAAATCATTCAATGCAAAAAGTTTTCATTCCTGCAATAAAGCCTCTCCATGTACTTCTGCAAGGAATTAAAAGTATTCATTGTGTCTTTGTCTTGCATTTTTTTTTTGGTGAGGAAACCATAAATCTCAAGGGCCAGTGGACCACAAAATAAGACAAATTTCTTATTTAAATTTGTTTGGTTTCACCCACACATGTTAGGACTCTATTGTTGACAAATATGTACTGTGATAATGGTCACAAATTGCACAGAGTCTTGCAGGTCATGTGGGAAAACTATGTCGTGAAATATGACATAGTCATTTAGGAAGTGGAAAATAAATCACCAAACCTCTTTCACGTAGAACAAGGAACAACAAAAATTCATTGGAGTGTAATTAAATGTAGGCTAACTGCTCGCAGAATATAAAGGAGAACTAATAGATAATAAGAAGCATAAAAGTTCAATTTTAATAGGCTACTTCAGGAATGAAAGAAGCTAGGAAGATTGATGCTAAAGGTTTCCATTGCATCTACTACAGCTCATATATTGAAATGAAAGCCATTAATATGCACACACATGATAGATAACATATGTTGCAGTGGAAATAGTGGAAAAGCAGATGGTTGATTATGAGTCGGCCTCACACAACTATGGAAAGAGGTTTGAGAGCTCTCCCCGGGATGGGGCTTCGATGTGGAATGTCTTCATATTCCACCCTACCCTATCCAATTTCTCAGAGATTTAGTGTTGCCCAAAAAGCCTTGCATCGTCACAACTGGGCTCCAACATCGGCTTCCTCTCATGAAATGGATCAACGCCAACCTTACGTAGTCAGTAAGAAGGTCAATCATCATACTTTCACAGATTCATGGGGAACGAGGCGGGTGGTTTCTCGAATCCCCTATCTTATTACAGGCAGAATGCATAGACCTAGCTAGAGACTAATTTGATACTAGGAAAATTCGGTCCTTCTCAGAGTCTCAGCTGAACTCTCATTTCTACTCTACCTTGTAATGGTTCTTGAGATTTAGAGCATGCACAGAAGAGGTCGACAGTCCTAGACAAAGTGCTAAAAAATAATGTCTGTTAGAGGGAGCATTGAGCATAAATTCCTCTATTGATGGGATGAGGGATAAACACACAATAAGGAAAAAAGGCGTTTCTTAGAGCAGCTATAGAACTGGGTAGAAATCGAAGCTGGAATATAGCTAACATGAAACTCATGAAACACAGAAGTAATGGTAGAAAATAAATTAAAAGGGAGAGGCCATAAAGGCACAAAACGAGTTGTTTAAATTGGAGCAGGGCCATAATTCACCCGCTCTGATACCATGTTAAACACACATATCGTAAACACACAAGAACAGGAAAGATTATAAATATAAGTGTGAGTTCTCTTATTATTCACATGATGTACATTTATGATAAATTATTGTGACACTTGGATTCATCTTCCAAGATCTCTTGGACTTCTTATGTCCATTCGCCTTCTACACCAATTTCTCCCTCCTCCATCCCCCTAATCCATTCTTGAGCAACTAAAAAGGGCTGCTCACATAAAACATAAAAACATATATTCATAGACATTTTTTCCCTGGATCCCAAATCAATATTAGAAGCTTGATTTTTCATTGTATTCATTTTAGTGTTACAACACATATGTATACATGTTGAAGCATTCATAAACCCCAATCCATTAATCCTGGATTATAACATAACCCTAGTTCCCTTGGCTGGATATACAAAATACTAGGGGTAGAAAACCATCATGCCCAATATCCAACATTATCCCACTTGTTGTTTTCTTTCCGCAGGGGGAAAAATGAGAGCTTATTCATTAGTCTAGCCTTGCAACACCCATTGTTTCTCGACACCAAGAGAACTTATGAGTGCTCACAGACTTCATCAATGCCTCTGCAACATTCTTCAAAGTGTCCACCTTTACCAACAACACCTTTTTATCCTCAACCATTACTCTCACAAAGTGATATTGAATACCAATGTGCTTTGTCTTTGAATGATAAGAAGGGTTCTTAGCCAAGAAAATTTCACTTTGGCTATCACAATATATCCTTATAGCTCACTACACCAACCCCATACTTGAACACAATATCTGCAACCAAACTGCTTCCTTGCTTGCATGAGTGGTTAAATGTATTCCGCCTCTGTACTTGAAAGAGCCACTAGAGACTATCTTTTACTCATTAAACTGAATGCACCTCCAAATAGGTTAAACACATACCCACTTGTAGATATTCTTTACTCCAGATCTCCAGCCCAGTCTGCATCAACAAAATCACATATTTCCAAAAATTTGTCCAATCATGGTCTTCCCTGGTAGCACAAACCATAATCACTAGTGCCAAGAAAATATCTAAAAACCTGCTTTACTGCTGTTGAATGCTCCTTCCCTGGTTTTGACATAAACTTGCTCAATACTCCCACTCCATGTGCAATTCCTAGTCTAGTACATACCATTGCATACATAAGGCTACCGACTGCACTTTCATATGGAACATGGGACATATCCTCCTCTTCTTCTTGTGTCTTGGGACACTGTTCAACAGATAACTTTACATCTAGAGGAATAGGAACCTTCACCAGTTTACTATCCTGCATATTGAACCTTTGCAATATTGTTTCAGCGTACTTCCTCCGGTTTAACCAGAGCTTCCTCTTTGCCCGATCTCTCTTAATTTCCATGCCCAAAATATAGTTTGCAGCACCAAGATCCTACATGTTTAATTTGGAGAACAATTGGGTCTACAAATCTTGGATAATTTCTTTGTCATTTCCAACCAGGAGATCCTCCATCTTGAGCTTCCAACTCAAAAATATTACCATTAAATTTCTTGACCTCTATCTTTCCACTGCTTACCATCTTCTTTCACCACAAGAATCGATCCTACAGATCTCCCACTGAATAGGGTCTACCACAGGCTCGAGCGAAAAACCCCTCAGCAGCAAAGGCGTCCCCTTGAAGCCAAAACTACTTTGATACCAAATGTAGGTTTTAACCATGTACATAAAATATATGCAAATGAATTCTTAAAAAACTGAAAATAAACAATAGCGAGAGGATACAACATAAAACATATATACATAGAGATTTTTTCCCTAGATCCCAAATCGGGACTACCAACTTTATTTTTGATTATATTACTTTTAGTGTTAAAACACATATATATACATGGCGAAGCATTCATAAACCCCAATCCATTAACCCTAGATTAGAACATAAATATAGTTCCCTTGACCGTATCTACAAAATACTAGGGGCAGAAAACCATCATTCCCCAAAACCATGTGCAATCCCATGCACATAACCATAGGCGCGTGCGACTATTCGTGGAAAGAATATAACACACACCCAACACTTAGGGAGATTGACATTTTCCTATGTTATTTTAATGATTCTTAGGACCCATTATTATTCTTAGAGGAATACCAACACACGATCATCGAATTGGAGTGTGAGAGAAAGGACATTCTTCGTTCATGGGAAGAAGACATCAGAATGAAGAGTAGGGCATCATGGATAAAATTTGGAGATAAAAATACCAGATATTTCTACACAAATTTCAATGCCAGGAAACAGATCAATTCCATAATTAGGAGGATAATATATGACACTGGAAATAGATTCAGTTCACAGAGATATATTGAATAGGCGACAATCACATATTTCAAAGGCCAATTCTTGACACAAGAGACATATTTTTGGTCGCAAATGAATTTCATAAAACACATTCCAAACATGTTCACATCGGAGGATGATTAAAAATTGGGACAACCAATCACAAGGGAGGAATTGATGAAGATATTGAAGGAATGTGCAAAGGAGAAAAGTCTGGGCCCAGATGGGTGGGGACTTGAACTTATTATTCACTTCATTAATTGATGATCCCTGTTTTGTTGTCAGTATCTAAAGAATATAGGATTCATGAGTTCATCTTGGGGGCCATAAATGTGAATTTCATAGCATTAATCCCAAAAAGGGTGGAATCAAGAACCTTTTCATATTATCATCCCATATCTCTATGCAACTCGATGTACAAAATGTTATGAAAATTGATTGCGAGTAGGTTGAAGCAGGTATTATCAAAGCATATTACAGAGGAAAAATTTGGTTTCTTAGAAGTTAGACAAATACAAGATGTCATAGTTATTTCCCTGGATATGATGCACTCTATTAAATCACAGAAACAAAGATCTTGCCTTCTAAAGGTAGAGTTGAGAAAGGTATTTGATTGCATTGACTCAGAATTCCTCTTCTTGGTCCTGTTAAAATATGGTATGTCTCTATTTAACATTAAATGGATTTTGGCATGTTGGAAAACAATTTATTTTTAAATTATTAATGGATTTCCTTCACAAATTTTCAATGCATATAGATTAATTAGACAGGGTTTTCCATGTCTTCATTTCTCTTTCTCTTAGTTATTGATTGCTTTAGTAGAAAAATGAGGGTGTCAAAGGATAATGGAATTGTTAAAGGGATCAAAGTAACCAAAAATATTTCCATCTCTCATTTAATGTCCGCAGATGATATTTTACTCGGTGGGGAATCCACGGTAGGGGAGTGGAGAACCCTTAGAGACCTCATTAAATCATTGTGAGTTACGTCTGGTTTGTGTATGAATGAAGGTAAATTGATCTTATTACATGATGGCAGTGAGGAGAATGTAACAAAGGACATATGTGATATGGTTTCACCTACCTTTGGTTTAAGATGAAACCAAAAGGACACTATAACTAGGATTGGGCATGGTTAATCGAAAAATTTCACAAAAAATGGACAATTGGAAGTACAGAGGTTGACGACAGGAGGAAGGATAGTAATGATGAAATCAATTCTACAAAACATTTCAGTATATTGGATTCACATTTATTTAATCCCAAGGGATATCATCCATAAGATAGAAGCTACCATTAGTCGCTTCTTATGGGCTGGAACACAATTACAAGGAAAAATTCATATGGTATGATGGTCAACACTTGCAAGGCCAGTGGAGGAAGGAGGTTTGGGTTTCATAGATACATCCAATTTTAACAAGGCTTTGATTATAAAAATCATGTGGAGGGAAATGCTTGGAAATTGTGTGTGGCCTCATATCATTAAGGAAGAATATATGTTTGGTCAAAAATTCTCCTCATGGATTAGCAGCGGTACCAAGAACAAATTTTTAATATCACACATATGAAGAAGTATGATGCACACTCTGTTGAGAAATATAGGGCATAACAATTAGGTGATTTCTCTTGTAATGATAACTGATTGTGAATGATTTCTAATCATTTATATTATGATATTCTCTTTAATTATATTATTATAGTTTTTTTCATAAAACAACTACCAAAGCATAAAAAATAAAGAGACAAGAGATAGAATATAGGTGATCAACCACGGCCAAAACCTCTCCCACTTGAGAGGAAAACCCAAAAGAATTCTTCATCTTATAGAGACTCTAATTTAAAAATACCAAGACCAAGTGTTACATGACATTTGTCGCCATGACATTTGAATGTTCATATGGGTCTATCACCACCTGCATCATGTTCCCTTAGAATTCAAAAACCTTAATGCTCCTGAATCAAGTCTTGGAATTGGAGAAAAGATCTGTAAAACCCTTAAAAGTATACCTCTGCAGTTTTTCTAGCCTTTCCCTATGCATGCACTGCTATTTTGTCCATAAACTGTGGCAACCCTCACACTTTTTGCTACAATTACCTGCGCACCCCTGCGAAAAGAAAAATAAAAGAAAAAGTAAAATCTATAAGCCTAGCTGGTCAAATATTATCCCAACTGGAAGCTTCCAGAGTCGCGATCAGTTCGATCTTTATCCCTCCACTCATGGAGCTTATCCCTTGGTCCATGGAACTCAAATCCATTCATGAGAAGAATCCATTCCCTTCTTCATGGAACTGAAATTACATCCATTCCTTATAAATTGAGCTCAAGTTTTAGGTCAAGGGTAGATTGTAGACACACATAGACTGTAAAGGTAATTTTTGAAGAGAATTCCCAAGAGTGCATACTTTCTACACTAGTGAGTTGTTTTTGGCATGAGAATGATCACACCCTTATGTCCATAACTCCAAGCTGGTATTCAGAGAGGAAGGCTTATCAAACTGAAGGAGAAACAATTTTTCAGGACCCTGAGAGAAATATGTACGACATCAAGGCATCAAGTTATAAGATTGCACTTTTTATTCAAGATAATACATATGGATATATTTTTCTCATTGAGTTGTTCTTATGCTTATTGAAATAACATCAATACTTAGACTCCTTGATCACTAATTTGGGTTAGATTTTCTTGATTATTATATGTTGCAGATGCTCTGATTCTTTTGTCTTGTCTTTGATTGCAGGTTCTACTTATTGGAGAAGCCACTTTGAAACGACGGGACAAAAGACTACATCGAACGTTTGGATTTTAAGGTAGGGGCATGTCTTCTCTACTTTCTTATAATAATTCCGAAATTCAATTAATCTAGAGAAAAAGGTTTCCAAATGGATGCTTTTTTCTAGCTACTCGTTGAGTACTAGGGAGATTTCTCTTGTCCGCAAGAGTGATTAATCCGCATTACAAAATGGCGACCATAATGGGGGTCTAGAGCTTAGTTTTCTTTATTTATTTTCAGTTTGAGTTTTAGAGTTTTCTGATTTTGACTTCTCTAAGTCGGGTTGGGTAGATAACCTTTAAGAAAGCTGATTATTTATTTTTTCCAAGGTTTTTCCTTCACTTTGTAGTTTTCAACATAAAACAGTGTGTCCGCAGTTTTTAGTTCACTACAGTGCACATGCGCTCTGTAGTCCACTATAAACAGTGCACCCCCGACAATTTTAGAAAAAATGTAAACATCTCTTTTTTAGAGCCAGATAACCTGATTCTTTATGTTTGCCCTGATCTATCCCAGTTGTCAAACCTTGTGTGAGAATTTCTTTTCAAAAACTTTTTCCTTTGTGTGATTTATCATCCTATTTTCATTTTATAAGTGAGAGTTTGCCCTACCCTATTGCTGCTCCATACAAAAGATATTTTCATTTACCTCAGCTTACTGGTATGATGATATTGTCTTTTTGAGCCTTTAAGATCATTTCAAACATTACTTTTATGAAAATTGATTCGTTTTTCATTTGAAAATTTAGAAGAGCTTCTAGCTTACTGAAGCCTGATATAACACCAACACATTTTTGAATGTTTTCATTTCTACTAAGATAAGTAGAAATTTTTCTTAGTTCGATTAAAAACTAGGAAAAATCATCCTCAAACATTCTAGATAGACTTTAGAATTAGATTTTTCTTTGATTTTGAAATTTATGTTTTTAGAGTTTTTTTAGAAATTGTTTTTCTTTGGAAATGGTTTGGTTATTGAATTGTAGTTTTTGATTTGTTTGTTTGGGAAATTTTGTTTCAAAAGAGTAATTAATCATTCTTGCAAATTGAGTTCTTAATAAAATCACCTTCTTTTCAAAAAAAGTTTTGTTTATGAATGAAAGAATTGGTGTTTTGAAAATTGTTAAATCTCTCAGTCTTTCCCTTAAATAAGACTCATTGAAAGTAAAAAGTTGCACGTCTCATTTAGAGTATTTTTGAGTCGGGTCATAAACATCATTAAAGTTTCAACTCCATACCTTTCGTCTTAAGAAACAACCAAATTAATACAACGCATTAATAAAATCAATCTAGACATTTTACATTTTCTAGGGCTCATTCCACCAACATAGCTTAGGCTAGTGTTTCATAATAGGTTGTAATGAAAATTCCACAAAAATTTAAACAAAAAAGTAGAATCTTGCGGTAGGAAAATCCAATTGTAGCATTTGTGCTCTGCACGTGCTCTGGGAAGCTCTTCTTAAAAGAGTCAAGCATGAGATCATGTTGGAACTAGTGAGGTAATCGTACCTATCTCATTGGGAAAGATCGAATATGTGCACATAATACAAACGGTAAATGTCGAATTGACCATTGTCGAGGAGCGTAGGATCACTTATTGGAAAACCTCAGATTTATCATATCGAGGAGCCTTCAAGTGGATTGAGCTTGATACTTTTCCCTTGCGTGTATATCAGATCGTAGACTCTTCCCTCAGGTACATTTGTTTCCATTGGTGACCTTAGTGACCATAATATTCAGGATTTTTCCCAAGGTGACGGTCGAGGGAAGGTCCCACTATACTTGGAATAGACGTCGTCTAGACTCACTTGGACTTTACGGAGGGTGCTCTTCACTTCGAGATGGAATAAGTGGAGGGACTTGGACCGTATTGTTTCATTAAGCAGGTTGTTGGGGTAACTATTCCAACCGCCAAGTTTTCCACATTAGAATTCTACGATGTTGGATTTCATCACCAACTAGTGTTTTTAGTGTGCAAACATATTGTTTATGTGTGGATTGTCTCTTAGATTTTGTAGGTGTGTGTTCAATTTGATTGTTTCCTTAGCGACTTTAGGTCTCTTTTGTTGACATTTTTTTTAATTCCATGTGTTAAACACTAACCGTGGCTGAATTATCGAGACACTCCCGTAGAATGTACGGGAAACCCCCTGAGTACACACCAAGTCAATTAGAAAAGCTTAAATTTGAAAGAGATCAACCATCAGGAATCGTATCAACTGAACAAGAGGAAACATCTGCAATAACACATCCTGATTACGAAGTAGATCAACATCAAACAGTAGACAGTTATTAAGAACAACCAAAAATTTCTGAACTAGTTGAAGTTGCATCTACAGCTAGTGAATTATCAACTATTGAACCTGAAATTTCTGAACCCGAAATTGAATTTTCTTCATCTGAGCCTACTTTGGAGTTCATAACCCGAACCCCTGGTCATCCTCGTTCACCTCGAGTGAAGCTTCGAATTACCGAGAACCTTCCTCCTGGCCTATTTAGTATCAAAGAGATTTCTGACACAGAAGAAGAAGTTGTACTCCCTTCACGTCAAGAATATTTAGATCTAAGGCATGGTGAATCAATTTATTATTCTAGCCTTTTTAAATCCGATCTTTGGTATTCTCAGTTAACCGACATTCTACATAATTCTGATCTTAATTATTCGCCACCCGCTATTCCTTTTTACTCCATACCCAGAGGTAATTATAGACCTTCATTGAACATGAATGGTGAGTCATCCATGTTTTCTTCATCGCTAGAAACCTTTTTGTATGGTGGTCTAGTAGTTCCTTTAGGATACCATTCACTTTCTGGTACTTTCTCAAGAGAATCTCCTTCTCATGAAAAACTTATACAATCACTTGGTCCCAATGAATCTCATATCGAAACTTTGACAATGCAGCAAGTCTACATGATGTCTGGAAATATTCCTATCCCTAACCCTCAAGGTAGAAATTTATCGCATGGGGGGCACCCTCAAGGTAGCAATTTACCACTGGGGGGGCAACCTCAAGGACAATATATACCTCAAGGGCAGTATATGTCGTAAGGACAATATCAACCTCAAGGGAAATACTCTATTGCAGGGCCACAACCTCTTCAAGGGCAGTACCCTATGCCAGGGCAACAACCTTTTTAAGGACAACGACCTCCTTTGGGGTCGCAGTTTTATCAAGAACAAAATTTTTTTCAAGGAGGTCAATCTTTTAGTGGAAATTATCCAAAAAATTATGAAACTTATATTCCAAATTATCAACCTGGTTATGGCCAAATTTACGCATCACAACCTTTAATGGGATCTCCTTATCTAGGAATTAATACGGTGTGGAATCCGTCGTTCAATCAACAGAATTAACAACCTACTGTGCAAGTACCTTATAATCAGCCTAGTCAGCTAACTGGTTATCCCCAAATCCAACAACCTGTCCAACCTACGCTTCAAGTTATACCTCAGGTATCTGCACCTAGTAGTATTCAACAACCTGGTCCGAGTACACCTAGAACTCTTGTCTAAACTGCTGCATCAACTTCTGTTCAAAAACCTAGTACACCTATCCCTGAAGTTTCTGCAACCCCTATTTCTACATCCCCTCAAGTAACGACGGCAACTATATCACAACCAATCCCTCAAATCATTGTTCACCAACCTAGACTTACATTTTAGACTACTGTACAAACATCTGCAGGGAAACTTGGTACAAGTAAAATTGTAACAAGCCAACCTTATACAGGTCAGTTTGTTTATCAACTGTATCAAGGGTAGTATCAATATGGACATGTAGGACAAAATCCAGTATACCAACATCAACCGTACCATGGTTACACATATCAGATACCAACTCAACCTCAGTTTGGTACAATTAACCCTGGTTATCCCGGAGGCATTCCAATCCCAACTGCACAAGCTATTCCAGGCTATTCTGGATATCCTCCTCTTGGTACTGGTATCGTTCCTCAAGCTTATCAGTTTGCTCAATAGGATCCTAATCGTCGGTTTCCATTCATCGCAACTTTGGACTTGCCAGATTTATCGCGCCTCACGAATGATCCAATTTATTATCTTCCATTTTGGCTGCCAATGACGAATAAGTTGCCCAGTGATATTCCTAAGTTTGAAGGTAAATAAGGAGAAGACCCTCAAACCATGTCATGACTTACCACCTTTGGTGTGCATCCATCTCTTTAATCTATGATTCCCTTCGATTGAGACTGTTTCAAAGAAAATTGATAAGCTTAGCTATAAAGTGGTATATTGAACTACCACGTGGCTCATTCAAAAATTTCAACGCGTTAGCAACATCTTTCTTAACACATTTTCAGTTTCCAGTTTGTTACGACAATGGCACGAAACTCTTAACTTCATTAAAACAAAGTACATCCACATACATTTTAGATCACATACATGAATGGAGACGTAGATGACGTTTCGTGAAATATTTCATTCCGGATCAAATCTTGGTAGAATGGTTTATCAAATCATTACTTCCAAAGATTACTGAAGAAGTAGCTAAGGGAGGTGTTTTTACAGAAGAACAGGTCATATCTCAAGCACAGTACTTAGACCTTGTATATACACAGTCTGGTACTTTATACGAAAAAATTCCTGACTTGCCGCTTCCGGTACAAATAACTGCAACTTCCTCTGGTTCTCATGTTGCAGACAGTGTAATTGGTATAGTTAGCATTAACAAGAGTAAGAAGAAGTCATCCAAATATACTTCTCCCATTATAACTTTACGAGATTCATCGAAAGGAGATTCTTCCCTTGAAAATTCTGCCGACATTGATGTTGTAGACTCATCCACATCTAAATCTAAAATCGGTAATAAGAATAAAGGAAAGAATAAAAACAAACAAACCACATCTTCCAAAGAAAATATAGAAAAGAACGAACCAGCTGATGAAAAACGGAAACCTCGTTATCCTTGTCTTATCTGTGACGAGGATCACTATACCAAAGAGTGTCCACATCTGTTCGAGGTCTCCAAGTTTTTCAAAGGTTTACCCACACCCGCTGTCTTGAAGGATCCTTTTCCCACTCAAGATAGTAAAATGGTAGGATCTTCTTCAAATTCATCGGCATATATTTTAATGATGTCTCAAGTCATGGTTGCGACACGATCTCAAGACTATGGAACTAAAAATCCTGTAACTGGTAAAGAGACAGAAAATTATATTCAAACACAAGCTATACCTCCTTTAGTTTCAGAACCACTTCAAATTGAGAAACCTAATCCTGATCTAGTGATTAAACCGCTCGCTAAATGTGTACTTCGAAAGTCAGCTTTCAATCCACATGCGAGAGCTGCTCAGAATTACAACATTGTTAAAGATTTGGCGAATCACCTTCAGCAATGTCGGCCTTAGAAGTGCTACAATGATGCCTAGCATAAAGGAAATTACTATTATTAGCTATCAGAGCTATTGATCCTTAGGATTCGAACCTCATGGCCTTTGATCTCAAAATTTTACACCGAGACTCCCTCATCAAATGGCTTTTCAGATTCTAGTATTGGTAAAATCTAGATGAGTTTTTCGTACTCTTATTTATTAGGGGGCATCTACCTATATAATTTAATAACTGTTGGAAAACTCTTGGTTCTCCAACACTCAACCAATCACCGACTATCCTTAAAGCATTTTATGGAAGAGGATTTCATCCTTACAGAATACCATAGGATCTACCTATAGAAGTAGAAGGTAAAACTGTTAATCTAGATGTGGAAGTTATTGATGCCCCTCTTGATTACAACCTTCTTTTGGGCTGTAGTTGGTCTTATGCCATGACTAACATCGTTTCATCAGTCTTTCGGGTAATCATGTTTCCTCATAAAGGAAAGATTGTGAAAATCGATCAGTTTTTATACTATTCATAAAAACCTGCTTCTTCAGACAGTATCCAGCATGTTGGAAAAATGGCTATCCCATATGAAGATGTTGCTGTAGAGCTAGTGAAGGATTCCGATCTCATGAGAACTTTCTCCATACCTCCACTCAACGTACCGTGCACAATTTCCAACATCAATATGATCTCATCAAGCACGATACCATATGATGACACTTGGGTAGTGACTTCAGAATCAAAATTGGACTCTTTCAATGGTGAGATGCCTTTGAGTCCTTTTGAAAAGGAATATGCAAAAATACAATCACATTCCGACACATTTTCAGCTACTCCTAATCAAATGAATGTGATTAGCGAAAATTCATCTTCTCTATCAAGTTGAGCCTTGAAATCATTCTTCAATCCTTTTCAACATGTATTTCACACTGATGAATGTATTCGAGAATGTTTTTCATCAGATGAATTACCATGGGATGATCTACATCATAGATCTTCATTTTTACTTGATCTTGATAAGTTTGAAAACGATTTTTCATCTATTTTTATGATTGATTATGTCAAGGAACCACAAAATCCCATATCGATTACACATTTAGATTTTGAGACTAATTTGGGAAATATTTCTACAACAGTTCCTATCGACATATTAGTTAAACCTGAAATTATTGAAAAATTCATATATGTGCTTCTTGTACGATGGAAGAGATTAACACTTATAAAGCCCTATTTCAATAATTCTGAGACATTTTTTCCTGGTCTTACAAAGAGATGCCAGCAATCGATCCTAAGATTTTCATTCCTTAAATTAATGCATACTCAAATGCCAAGCCTATTAGATAAAGATTACATCCAATACATCCATGAAAAGATGCAGCTATCAAAGCTGAAGTTGAGAAGCTATTACGAGCAGTATTTATTTATGCAATTCCGTTGACAAATTGAGTATCTAACATAGTTCTTGTTACGAAGAAATAAGGGACTATAAGAGTATGTGTCGATTATAGGGACATTAATAAAGCATGTCCAAAAGACAATTATCCTACACCCTATATCGACCAAATTATTGATGATTGTGCCGGAAATGAAATTTTCTCATTTATGGATGGATTTTCTGGCTATAATCAAATCAACATACTCCCTGGCGATCAACCAAAAACAACGTTTATATGTCCTTGGGGGAAATTTTCTTATTGTAAATTAACTTTCGAATTAAAAAATGTTGGTACAACTTTTCAAAGAGCTATGTATTATGCTTTTCATGATATCAAACATATTGTACAACCTTATCTGGATGATTTACCTGCCCATTATTTATGCAGAGATGATTATACTACACACTTATGAACTATTTTCATGAGATGTAGGCATTACAAAATTCGTTTGAAACCGCACAAATGTGTTTTTTGTGTACAATCAGGATGATTACTTGGATTCATTGTTTCGAAATATGGAATTCGTGTTGACCCATCGAAGGTTGAGGCCATCATCAATTTACCTCCTCCTTCCACTCTTCGCCAACTCCAAAGTTTGCAAGGGAAAGAAATTTTTTTACGTAGGTTTATCCCGAACTATGCTGAGTTAACAAAGGGTTTTACCCGATTGTTAAAACAAAGTGTTCCTTTTATTTTGGATGAGGTTGCTAATAAATCTTTTGATGAATTAAAACATGCATTGACCCATGCACCGTTGTTGCATCCACCCAATTACCACCATGATTAATTGTTATACTTAGCTGCCTCTGATTCCACCATTAGAATGGTCTTGGTTTAGGAGGATGAATCTCACAATGAACATGTGATCTATTATCTCAGTCGGAATCTTAATCCAACGAAGATGAAATATGCGCATGTGGAGAAAATGGCCTTGGCAGTAGTTCAAGTTGTCTGACGATTCCGTCACTACATACTATTATGTAAAACAATTGTGATATCTAGTTGCAACCTGATGATGTATATCTTGAAAAAACAATTACTCGGGGGTAAATACTCCAAATGGATTGTTATCTTACAAGAGTTTGATTTGGAATTCGAGAAATCTAAATCAAAGAAATCACTAGTGTTTGTTGAGCTTATGTGTGACTTTCCCAATACCTAGATAGAAACTGTGGTAGAGAATCCCATCGCCGATGAATCTCTGTTTCTCATCAGTACGTTAGACCCATGGTATGGAGATATCATTATATATCTTCAAACCCAAACCTTTCACCTAGAGCTTTCACTCACACATTTTCCCCAAATTACGACGGCCAAAATGTCGGTCTTATGACGCATAGGCGGCCCAAGAGCGATGTTTTGAGGTGTGCCAAAACATGGTTTCTCGTCACGTCGGACTTCCGACACTTGACTTAAACGTCGGTATAGCGACGGTAGAGCCCACGTTTTAAATTAGTGTCGCACTTCTGACGTTTACTGAAGCGTCGCAGTTACGACGGGATAAAGTGTCGCTATTCTAACGCCCTCAAACGTTGCTGGTCCTTGCCTCCAAACGTCGCTAGTCTGATGCCTCTGAACGTTGCTAGTCCGACACCGCCATATATTCGTCGCAAGACCGACGTGACTAAATATCGTCATAAGACCGACGGTAGTTAAACGTCGCAGTACCGACGGAAACAAAGACAAAATACCTATGGAGGATTTACGTCGCAATACCGACGGTAGTGGAACCTTGAAATACCGATGAAAACAATCGCACTGGTTAAAAAAAACATTACAGACCAATTGCCAATAACGTTATTTTTAAACTACTCAAAACAAAACAAAATAAAATATTAATATTTGTGAATGTTGCAGGAGAATGTCACTCATCTCTTTTTACAATGTTTTTTTGTTATTGCAGTGTGGATGGGGATACTAGATTGGCTCCAACTTCCTCTTTCCTTGTTTTTCTCTTTATTAGAAGCTTGTTATCAATGGTGGTTCAAGAAATGAGTGAGGATCAAATATATCCCCTTATTCATTACATGGGAGGTTTAGCAGGAAAGGAACTTGGTGATATTTGAAGAGAGACACATGAATATTGCAAAGATCTATGCCAATGTATAGGTATGGTTGCAGTCTATGGAACATGACAAGGTACCGAGGTTGATGGGGAATTTTCTACAGAAAAAGTTTTTAGTTGGTTTCTTTGATGGTGTGTTAGAAACTGGTAAATGTGGATGTGGGGCTATGTTGATGATTAGACCACAGTTTCAGTTACATTTCTTCTGGTTTGGTGGGGAGGACAAATTCTAGAGCAGGAAATTTGGCCCTTTGGGGGGTTGCTATACTTAGCCAGGAAGCAACAACTGGATCAGATTTTTGTTTATGGTGACTCCAAGACAATTATTGCGCCTTTGCCCTTGGTTAATTGGTTGACTCATATCAAGATGTTAATTCAATATTTTTCTGACATCCCCTTTAAGCATGTTTAGAGGGAACATAACAATGCGGCCAATGGGTTATCAAAGGAACATTCGCAGGCGATCCCAAACTGTTTCCACTTTAGACTCAGATCAATAATGGTGGTTTTAGATTAGGGTGAGATCGACTCTGATCAATAAGGGTGGTTTTGGATGAGGGTAAGATCACTCTTGTTTGATTTTTTCTGTTTACGTGATCTGTAACCACATCATTTTTGTCTTTCTAGAATTTGCTTCGGGCATGTATTTTTATGAACCACGGTCGGACTTTCATTAATCTAGAACACACAAACACAATGAGAAACAAATTTGTTTTGATATCTTATGTTCTTTTTGGAACTTCTAGTTAACTTTTTATTTTGATCACGATAGAGCTCTTTTAGGACGATATATTTAGTAGTTTTTCTCTTTTAATAGAAATTTCCACTATTTCTATTTTTTTTTCTTTGAAGAAAACAAAAATTAAATTAAATCCTTACGTTTGCTTTGTGTCACTTAAAACAATACATCGTAATAATATAGATAATGCGGTTGCTCTGGTTTGTACAGTATTAATAGCATTGTAATATTTGGTGTAGGAATATAAAACTGTATTGAATGTTCATATATAAAGTTAAAATGAGTGATGATGATTGGATAAACATCATAATAATATTTTTCAAAACAAACATCATCGTAATATTTATGTGGTAACACAGAAGATGTGGTTGCTATTGTTTGTAAGGTATACCTATATTGTGAAATTTATTGCAGGTATTGTGTTAGATATTTGTAATGGATGATGATGACCTTGAACAGCTCAGAGACAAGACAAAACATCAGTATTGGAGAGAAAATATAGATGATGTATATATTCTTGCTAATTTATAATGTAAATAAAAAGTTGTTGAAATGAGATGATGGATCACTCATGAATTGCCAAACCGTCCATCTGAAAGTGAAAGTTATTGGAAAATTGTGTAGGCCACGTGTTAGGGTATATTCTTGGTTAGTGGTCACTCAATTGTCTAAACTGCTTAGAAGTTCCACAAGTCGAGGGAGATGTAACAATCTTGCTCATCCTGCCAAGATGGAATGAAGTGCAACGCGGAGGAGTCGTCAATGGACGGGAAGTTCTGGAAGTTGAGGCACCCGCTGCTGTCCAACAGAAACGCCCAGAAATTCCGCTCCTCCGAAATCTGCTTGCTGTTGCTCCACAAAGTTGAAAATAATTAATATTATTTTATATTAATGGAGAAATGGTTACACAAGTTGTAACGTATCTCCTTAGTTTAGGATTAGTTCCTACAATTTAGGAGTTTGTTTACAACTTCCTAATTCCTAGTGTTGTACTTAATGATGTAATTCCTCATTCATGAATGTAGAGTAAACTCAGAGTGTTCTCTCTGTTTGAGTGCAGTCTCCAGGTGCAGTACTCACCTGTGAGCTGCAACTCCTTCTTTTCAATTCAGTGTCATTTTTATCTTAGTATCAGAGCTCAGAGTAGGGACAGCCTTATTTTTTCTTTTAGGATGCATCATTGATTACAGAACTGTAGTGGCGGAAGAGCTTACAGAAGTTTTTTCGTAGATTCAGGTGGACTGCAGTAACACCTGAAGGATAGGTCTCAGATGACTGATCATCTCTGAGCAGAAGAAAGGGTTGGCGCGGTTTTTTCGCGAACAGTCTCGCCATTAGCGCGGGTTTCAGGAAGATAAGCGCGCCAGTGCGCCAAAATACGCGAGTGGCGCGGAAGTACACGCAAAAAGCGCGCCAGGGCTGGTGACTCGCGCGAATTTTGATTTCGGCGCAGATTGGCGCGGATTTTTCGCATCAGAGAAGCACCAGGGTTGGGACTCACACGCATTTTGATTTCGGCGCGGATTTTTCGAATCAGAGAAGCGTCAGCCTCTTTCTCTTTGGGAAGGTCTGAAATTATTTTTTTTGCAGATCGGCCCTGCCCGGTGGTGGCACATTGAAGTTCCGAATTCGCTCGGTGGCAGCAGATCGGACTTGCCCGATGGTGACACATTGAAGTTCCGAATTCGCCCGGTGGTGGCAGATCGGACTTGCCCGGTGGTGGCGCATTGAAGTTCCTGATTTGCTCGGTGGCAGAAGATCGAACTTGCCCGGTGGTGGCGCATTGAAGCTCCTGATTTTCTCGGAGGCAGCAGATCGGTTTTGCCCGGTGGTGGCACATTGAAGGTACAATTTTTTTTTTTTTGGAAAACAGTGGTCAGGATCTGGTATGTGGTAATATTTTTTTTAGTGTGTCCTGCAATTATTCAGTTGATTTATTCATCAGAGGATCAGAAAGTTTATCAATCCAATATGAATAACAGTATAGAATCGTATCTCCACGAGTCTGGCAAACTCAATGGATCGAATTTCTCCAACTGGAAATTCAAGATACAGACTTTACTTGAAAGCGCAAATGCATGGTCGATCGTTACAGGAAGTGAGCTGAGACCAGGATCAGCTGCACAAGAACAAGACTGGGATAAAAGGGAGACAAAAGCAAAGGTCATATTGAAGATGTCCGTCAAGGACAATATTATCCCGCATATTAGAGACTGTAAATCGGCCACTGACATTTGGATGATGATTAAAAACCTATACCAGACACAGAATACAAACCGTGTCTTTTCACTCAAAGGCAAGCTGTTTGCGATGAAGATGGAGGAGAATGAGTCCGCTGCTGGATTCATTGCGAGTGTCAAAGACCTGAAGGACAGATTGGGAGATATCGGAGAGAAAGTTTCCGATTCAGATCTGGTCACGATCACATTGAATGGAATGACAGATGAATATCAGATGTTCATCACAGGGTTGGCAGCAAGGGAGAAAGCCCCTACGTTTGAAGAGTTGACAGGGATTCTGCTACAAGAAGAAGAGCGACGACAAAATATGAAATCACAGAGCAATGATCTTGCTCTGATGGCGAAAAGGCGACAGTACAGAGGGAAGAAGCCACAGCAGCAACAACAACCACAGCAGCAGCAGAAAGGAGCCAACACATTTCAGAAGAGACCGTTTAAAGGTATGTCTGCTAATAACTTTCCCAGCAAGAAATGTTTTTACTGTGGAAAACCTGGTCATGAGATTAAAGATTGTTATAAGAGGCAGGCAGACGAAGGAAGAAACAAACAGAGAAAACATAAGGGTTACTTTTTTGAGGAAGAAGAGGACCATAGCCACGAACTTCGACTATTTACAGCCGATTGTGCCCTTTCAGCTTCAAAGGGAGATGAGGACGACATATGGTATGTCGACTCTGGCGCATCCTCACATATGACTGGTAAGAAGGACTGGTTTGAATGTCTTGAAGAAACTTCATGTGGGTCGAAAATTTATTTAGGGGATGATAGTGGATATGAGATCAAAGGATATGGTGACATTCCGGTAAAATTACCTAGCGGTAACATTACACACCTTAAAAATGTATTGTATGTGCCCGGAATTAAGAAAAATTTGATCTCTGTCTCAATGATTACTGATCAGGACATGCAAGTTCAATTCTTTAAGACTAACTGTGTCATAAAGGATAGCCAGATGGAAACAGTTGCAACATGAGTGCGCGTGGGGAGCTTGTACAGATTAGACATGAAAAGTATGACAAAGCAAGAAATGGTTGCAACTGGATCGACAACTGAAGATCTCTGGCATCTGAGATTTGGCCATCTTAATCTGCAAGACCTCATCTTACTTCAGAGAAAAGGTATGGTTGATGGACTCCCTGTTTTCCATAATGTTAAGTTGGATTGTGATGGATGTGCATTAGGGAAAATGCATAGAGAAGAGTTCCCTTTGCATGTGAATGGAAAAGAAAGAGAGGTCTTAGAACTGGTGCATACAGATATATGCGGACCTATGCAGACTAGGTCATTAGGAGGTGCATATTACTTTCTCTTATTTACAGATGATTGCACTAGGTTTTCTTGGATATACTTTCTGAGTAAAAAGAGTCAGACCTTTCAGTATTTTAAAGAGTTTAAATCTATGGTAGAAAACCAGACAGGAAAAAGGATAAAAATTCTTTGCTCAGATCAAGGGGGAGAATACAGGTTGGGAGAATTCATGAATTTCTGCAAGCAACATGGGATTATTCAACAGTTCACAGTGCCCCACACTCCTCAGCAGAATGGAGTGGCAGAACGAAAGAACAGAACTCTTGTGGAGTGCGCAAGGAGCATGCTTCAAGGTAAGGGTCTATCAAATGTTTTTTGGGCAGAAGATATTAACACTGCTGTATATTTAAAGAATAGGAGTCCTACTAAATGTCTAGGCTTCAAAACCCCTTTTGAAGCATTATTTGGATTCAAACCAGCAGTGAGTCATTTAAGAATATTTGGGTCAAAAGCTTATGCTCATATACCTAAGGCAGATAGGAAGGAGTTAGATCCAAAAGCCTTGAAATGTATCTTTGTTGGATATGGCACTGAGTTCAAGGCATATAAGTTATTTAATCCTGTGACTCATAAGGTTTTTGCAAGCAGAGATGTCATATTTCATGAACAGTTTGAAGAAGGAAATGATGACTCTAACAGTGATTGGCACATTCCATTGCTAATGGAAGAAAACAGTGAGGATGATGAAGTGCAGAAGCAGAAACAAGAAGAAGAAGTAACAGGTAATGTAATCAATGATGCAAGCCCGGAGAAGGCTGAAATAGACAGATTTGAGGTAAGTCCCCTGCCAAGGAGATCAAGTAGGAAGACTCAATTACCATCCAGATTGAAAGACTATGCATTAATGACAAACATTTTAAACATTGTAGAACCTGCAAATTATGAAGAAGCATGTCAATCTGATGCATGGAGGGCTGCAATGCATGAGGAAATAGAATCAATAAACAGAAACCATACTTGGGATTTGGTTGAATTGCCTGAAGGTAAAACCCCCATAGGATGCAAATGGCTGTACAAACCTAAAATAAATGCAGATGGGAGTATAGAAAAACTTAAAGCGAGACTGGTAGCAAAGGGTTACTCACAGCAAGAGGGAACATATTTTGATGACACCTTTGCTCCTGTAGCCAAATTAAACACCATTAGAATGCTAATTTCCTTAGCAACAAAACATAAATGGCAGCTACACCAGCTAGATGTTAAGTCTGCATTTCTGAATGGTGACTTGAAAGAAGAAATTTATTTAGTTCAGCCTGAAGATTTTGTGAAAAAGGGGCAGGAACATCTTGTGTGTAAATTGAAAAAGGCACTTTATGGTTTAAAACAAGCACCCAGGTTGTGGTATGAGAAGATTGACTCATTTTTTGTACAGCATGGCTTTCATATGAGCTTGAATGATCCAAATCTGTATACCAAGTTTAATAAACAGAGGCAAATTATTTTGATTTTTTTGTATGTAGATGATATGATCATAACAGGGGATGCTAACAATCTGATCAAAGAAATCAAACAGCAGATGTCACAAGTGTTTGAGATGAAAGATCTCGGAAATCTCCATTATTGTTTAGGATTGGAAGTATGGAAAGATTCTGGACAGACTTTTCTTACACAAGGGAAGTATGCCAGAAGCTTGCTGGAAAGGTTCAGAATGGAGCAGTGCAGATCAGCAGCAACACCATTGCAGCAGAACTTAAAGTTGAGCACTGATGATGGCACTAAAGAGGTGGATGCCACTATGTATAGACAGCTAGTTGGCAGTTTGATATATCTCACTACAACTAGACCAGATTTGGCATACTCTGTTAGTACATTGAGCCAGTTCATGTCAAAACCACTCGAAAGTCACTAGATCGCAACAAAAAGTGTGTTGAGGTATCTTAGTGGTACTAGTAATTATGGTATTTTGTACACTGACACTTCTGATGTTACTCTAGCAGGTTTTTCAGATTCAGATTGGGCAGGTAACTTGGATGATCGAAGGTCTATCACAGGTTACGCTTTCAGCATCAGATCCGGGGTCATAGCATGGAGCAGCAAAAAGCAAAGTACTGTAGCCTTATCTTCATGTGAAGCTGAGTACCAAGCATTGTGTGCAGCCACATGTGAAGCTATCTGGTTCAGAAGACTTCTCAATGATGGAGGAGAAGAACAGAAAGAATCAACTATCATCAAAACTGACAACCAGAGTACCATCAAGCTTGCATACAATCCAGTTTTTCATAAAAATACCAAGCACATCGATACTCAGTTCCATTTTGTTCGAGAGAAACTACAGTCAAAAGAGATATTTGTTGAATATTGTAAAAATTGTGACAATATGGCTGATATATTTACTAAGCCTCTTGGGCGTGTAAAGTTTGAATTGTTTAGAGGGATGCTAGGAGTTCAGGATAATCCTTTCTCCATTAAGGGGGGGAGTTGAAAATAATTAATATTATTTTATATTAATGGAGAAATGGTTACACAAGTTGTAACGTATCTCCTTAGTTTAGGATTAGTTCCTAAAATTTAGGAGTTTGTTTGCAACTTCCTAATTCCTAGTGTTGTACTTAATGATGTAATTCCTCATTCATGAATGTAGAGTAAACTCAGAGTGTTCTCTCTATTTGAGTGCAGTCTCCAGGTGCAGTACTCACCTGTGAGCTGCAACTCCTTCTTTTCAATTCAGTGTCATTTTTATCTCACAACTCCGTTTTTGAAACAAAAGATGTCTGCGAAGGGGAGGCGAGCGAGACGCCATTATTGATATTGTTAGTGTGTGGAGAAGGTGAAGTAGAAGGCAGTTCCTCCCGGGCATATCTAGCGGCGGCGAGCTGAATCTGGTGGCGTGAAAGAGAAGACGCCGATGGAATTGAAGGTACAGAGTTGGGAAAGTGGAATTTGGCGTTGGGGCCTCTCAAGCAATACACGGCGGCATCGTAAGCGCGGGCGGCTTGCTCTGCTGTTTCGTAAGAGCCGAGCCATATCTTCGCTCTGGTTTTAGGCATCCGGATTTCGGACCCCCAACTTCTCTGCATTCGTTACATGGAAGAGCATTCGTATGGTGTTCCTGCAAGGTTATCTCCATATCTGGCAAAGAAAAAACTGTGGTACTAACTAAAACTAGTGAGTGATTAAGGATCTGAATTTTGCAGTTGACAGATAGTGCGAAGTGTTGGACAGAGTGGGGTGTGTTCATTGCCGAGGATATATAGGTGTCCGTGTGCGTATCAAAAACGCGTATTTCTGAGGAGGAATTACAGTGTCACGTGTCGAACAAAATGACAAATGAGAGAACACGTGGACGCACGGATCAGTGGTCTGAAAAACCTATAGAAAGAATGTCCACTGTCCATCTCTCGACCTTTTACTCGAAAGAGAGTGATGCCGTGTACGAATTTTGAGTTTATGACCAAAAGGATCCCTATGTCACTGCTTACGGGGCACACCACTTTCAGAGTGGAGTGTGAAATTAGCCACTAATATACTTTTAGTCATCCTGACCCACATTTTAAATATTTTAAATGTTTTGCATTAGAAATATCTTACATCGTTATTTGTATGTTGCAAATCTAAAGATGTGTATTTGGATAAATTGAAGAACACTCAAAGTATATCTACACACCGAAAGATTGGGTGTCCCAAAAAGTTATGTTATTATTATATGTTATATAATAATTGAATTATACTATTACATTTTATATAATAGGTAGGTTTGGAAATGTGATAGTTTTAATGTTAAATGGAAAAATAATATTTAGATATATAAAACATTATTATGGTTATTAATTAAAATTATATTAGAAATTATAAATAAATTATATTATTTTTATATAATAATATTTATTAAAAAATTGTCATTAAAATTAATCAAATTATATTAAAAGTTAGAAACTAAATTAAATTATATTTTATATAGTAATATTTAATAAAATTATATTAAAATTTATAAATTAAACTATTTTATAAAATATTTAATAAAATTATATTTGTATATTCACGCTGTAAGGTGTCATTATTTGAAAATAACTTTTTTACTTGCTCATGTGTACTATTGCTGACCGTCAGATGTCTTGTTAGACGATTGAAGAATGCTTAGCCATAGATAAAAAACAGTTAAAAAAATAAAACATAACTAAAAATCTTAATATGCAATATCCAACATTAATTGGCCAGAGTCATCCTCCTTCTTGGGCTAATAGCCGCATTTGCTGCAAAGAAGGGGCAGCTGGAAGAATGAGAATTCCTTTGCTGCAGTACAGGAGCGCTAATGGACACGGGAAGGGAGACCTGTAGCCGCAGCTGGAACAACTAGCAATCTTGGTAGTAATTAGTTAGGTGCTGGTAGATTTTAGATTTTCTTTTAAATCTCTTTCTTTCATTCATTGTTCATCTATCTCTTCTGTTGTTTGTTGGTTCCAGTGAAGAACTGAAGAAGGCTACTACGTCTGAGTGCTGCTGAGCGCTGAGGACTTCCGCTGAAGTCAGAGAAGTGAAGTTTTGTTCCATTTGGCTGCAATTGTTGGGTTGTTGTTGGAAGGTTTCAAGCTACCTATCAGAGTAAGGTTTCTTTTCAAACTTCCTGATTTCCTTTCTCATGCTTCATAAATGTTAGTTGTTCAAGTATCCATTCAGGGATGGTTTTAGCACGAGATGCACAAGGGAGGCACTGAGTTGCAGTAGGAACCTGGGTTGAAAATCTTCATCTGCATATCTATACGTTGTTAGGTCCAAGTTGTAGCTTACAAGTTGTAGTCTCTGGACCTTTTCAGTGCATTTAAGTATGATTGAGAAGATGTAATTCCCATTGCACAACATGCATGGTATCTTCCACAAAAGGTCTAGAAGATATCACTGGCCAACATTTTCCATTTTCTTGGTTCTGATTTCGACTTTCTGAGGATTGAAGTCGTCGATATTAAGCTCTGGTCCCTGTTTTCTGGCTGTGAGCAATCGATGTCTTTGATTTGGATATTTCTGTTCAAATTTGTATCTCCAATTCCTTTTGGGCATCTGGGTTGACAAAGACACTAGTTATGTTGTTCTCGTCTACCATTTCAGCTGCTTTTCTGGGATCCATTATTTAATACCCTTCTCTTAGCTTAACCTCTCTTAATTCTATCTCGAAATGCCACACAAATTTCTCCCAGTAAACCTATTTAAAAATTTAATTCAGTTGATGATGACCATTTTTACAACAGTCTAAAACAAAACCAAATCCCTAATACCAGTGGTTATATCAATGGTTATATAAGGGGTAATAGGAAAATATATAAGCAGGAACCTGGACATGGGAACCAATGACAATATTTGGCTTGTCATATGGCTTTCCCTGAGATTTTCTCTTGTTCTGCCAGTTTCGTTTGAATGCAAGACCAGCCAACAAGATAGCCTCAGAAGACCCATCGTTCCAACGCCTATTTCTTGCTCACACTGTCGAAGTGGGGCATGATACATTCGAGCTATCATGTTTACGCAATGGTCCTGTTAATTAAGTCAGACAAACCAATGTGGGAATGCCATTCCAAAGTCTTAATATAAAGTGGCTATGTCAAGAAACTTAAAATCACTTCTACATAAGTTCATTTGTCAATGCAATATAGCCCATAATGCAATTACTGAATGGCAAAAATGAACCACAAATTATGAAGCAATGAACCTCTACAATTTCAGAATATTATGCACCTAAAAATCTTGTGATCATAACATGATGTCTTTGATTTGGATATTTCTGTTCAGATTTGTATAGTTAAAATGTTAAGTTTTCTAAGAAAATTTAACATGATGTAGTTTTCACATAACATCTGAAGCTAAACGTTAAAATGATAACTCATGTTATTTTTACCCCTGCAATTCTTCTTTGGGATTAGCTTGTACCGTTGAGCTGGGTGAAAGATTATAATGTTTCTCTACCTCACCCAAAGGCTATCATGGGCATATGGAAATACCATTATCCAAATGGGCATAGACCATGATGGAACACTGTCCCTCGGGCTTTTGCGCCTTTCCGAATCCAAAAACTCATTATTGCAAGCACCTTACAAAATTGCAAAACTAGAGTGACTTCTCCAAAAACTTCACTGACTTGCAGTAGGAAAGTGATCCCTAAATTAGAAAAAAATTAGATTGGGCGAAGCTTTGCATGTGATGTTTAGTCAAATTCCTATATAAATTACTATGAATGAAGCATTTTCAATGCCCCTTATCAAGTTCTCTACACATACTCCTTTTCGGCATCTGGGTTTTCCTTGTTTGGATATTCCTGTTCATAACATAATGTCCTTGATTGGATATTTCTTTTCATATTTGTATCTCCAATTCCTTTTGGGCATCTGGGTTGACAAAGACACTGGTCATGTTGTTTCCCTGAAAGTGAAGCTTCAACATTTCATAGGAAGAATAATTCAAAAGCCCCATTTGTGCTTTTTCCCCTTTCCGAATCCAAAAAATCATTATTGCAAGCACCTTACTACATACTCTTCCTCATTGTTGTTGTGGTAAACATAACCATTTCTTTGAATAACGTGTTTGGGCATTGGAAAAATTGCAAAACTAGAGTGACTTCTCCAAAAACTTCACTGAGTTGCAATAGGAAAGTGATCCCTTAATTGAGGGATGTGTTTTTGTATTGGCTCTCATGAGTATTACCATGTTGCAACCTAAAAAAAATATGGGCAGTGGTTCCTTTGCCTTTGTAGCCTCTTGGCTATGGTATTTTCACTAGATGCCTATGGATGGCTGAAAAATTTCTCATAATTCTAGCTCTCCCCCGGATATCTTCCCCTATGGAGATTGTGGTGTAATGGTATTTTAAAAGCCTGAATTCAAATGCCTTATTTAGTGGCTACCTGTCCTGTCTCTGGGGATTTTGGGAGGGGATGCCACACTATGTTATTTTGACCCCTGCAATTCTTGTTTGGGATGCGAGCAAGATAGCCTCAGAAGACCCCACCGTTCCAATGCATATTGCCTGCTCACCCTGTCAAAGTGGGGCATGATACATTCAAGCTATCATGTTTATGCAACGGTCCTGTTAATTAAGTTAGACAAACCAATGTGGGAATGCCATTCCCAAATCTTAATATAAGGTGGGTATGTAAGGAAACTTAAAATCACTTCTGCATAAGTTCATTTGATGCAATATAGCCCATAATGCAATTACTGAATGACAAACATGAACCACAAATTATGAAGCAGCGAACCTCTACAATTTCAGAATATTATGCAGCTAAAAATCTTGTGATCATAACATGATGTCTTTGATTTGGATATTTCTGTTCAGATTTGTATAGTTAGAATGTTAAGTTTTCTAAGAAAATTTAACATGATATAGTTTTCACATAACATATGAAGCTAAACCTTAAAATGCTAACTCATGTTATTTTGACCCCTGCAATTCTTGTTTGGGATTATCTTGTACCCTTGAGTTGGGTGAAATATTATAATTTTTCTCTACCTCACCCAATGGCTGTCGTGGGCATATGGCAATACCATTATCCTAATGGGCATAGACCATGATGGAACACTTTCCCTCGGGCTTTTGCGCCTTTTCGAATCCAAAAACACATTATTCCAAGCACCTTACTACATACTCTGCCCCATTTTTGTTGTGGTAAACATAACCATTTCTTTTAATAACGTCTTTTGGCATTGGCAAAATTGCAAAACTAGAGTGACTTCTCCAAAAACTTCACTGACTTGTAGTAGGAAAGTGATCCCTAAATTAGAAAAAAATTAGATTGGACGAAGCTTTGCATGTGATGTTTGGTCGAATTCCTACATAACTTGCTATGAATGAAGCATTTTGAATGCCCCTTATCAAGCTCTGTGCACATCCTCCTTTTCGGCATCTGGGTTTTCCTTGTTTGGATATTTGTGTTCATAACATGATGCCTTTGATTTGGATATTTCTGTTCAGATTTGTATATCCAATTCCTTTTGGGCGTCTGGGTTGACAAAGACACATGTCATGTTGTTCCCCTAAAAGTGAAGCTTCAACATTGCATAGGAAGAATAATTCAGAAGCCCCATTTGTGCTTTTGCCCCTTTCCGAATACAAAAAATCGTTATTGCAAACACCTTACTACATACTCTGCCCCATCGTTATTATGGTCAACATAACCATTTCTTTGAATAACTTGTTTGGGCATTGGAAAAATTGCAAAACTAGAGTGGCTTCTCCAAAATCTTCACTAAGTTGCAGTAGGAAAGTGATCCCTTAACTGAGGGATGTGTTCCTATATTGGCTCTCATGATTATTACCATGTTGAAACCTAAAAAAAATATGGGAAGTGGTTCTTTTTCCTTGGTAGCCTCTTGGTTGTGGTATCTGCACTAGATGCTTATGGATGGTTGGAAAATTTCTCATAATTCTAGCTCTCCCCCAGAGATCTCCCCTATGGATATTATGGTGCAATGGTATTTTGAAAGCCTGAATTCAAATGGCGTATTTAGTCGCTGCCTGTCTCTGGGGATGTTGGGAGGGGATGCCACACTACGTTATTTTGACCACTGCAATTCTTGTTTGGGATTAGCTTGTACCCTTGAGTTGGGTGAAATATTATAATGTTTCTCTACCTCACCCAAAGGCTGTCACGGGCGTATGGCAATACCATTATCCAAATCGGCATAGACCATGATGGAACACTGCCCCTTGGGATTTTTCCCCTTTTTGAATCCAAAAAATCATTATTGCAATCACCTTACTACATACTTTGGCTCATTTTTGTTGTGTTAAACATAACCATTTTTTTCAATAACGTGTTTGGGCATTCGAAAAATTGCAAAACTAACACTGTCCCTCAGGCTTTTTCCCCTTTTCGAATCCAAAAACTCATTATTGCAAGCACCTTGCTACATACTCTGGCCCATTGTTGTTGTGGTTAAAATAACCATTTGTTTGAATAACGTGTTTGGGCATTGGCAAAATTGAAAAACTAGAGTGACTTCTCCAAAAACTTCACTGAGTTGCAGTAGATTTGCACATCCTCCTTTTCCGCATATGGGTTTTCCTTGTTTGGATATTTCTATTCATAACATGATGTCTTTGATTTGGATATTCCTGTTCAGATTTGTATCTCCAATTCATTTTGGGCATCTGGGTTGACAAAGACACAGGTCATGTTGTTCTCGTCTACCATTTCAATTTCTTTTATGGGATCCATAACGTAATACCCTTCTCTTAGCTTAACCTCTCTTAATTCTGCCTCGAAATACCACACGAATTTCTACGAGTAAACCTATTTAAAAACTCAATTCAGTTGACGATGAAATGCCCCTTATAAAGCTCTGTGCACATCCTCCTTTTCGGCATATGAGTTTTCCTTGTTTGGATATTTCTGTTCATAACATGATGTCTTTGATTTGGATATTTCTGTTCAAATTTGTATCTCCAATTCCTTTCGAGCATCTGGGTTGAAAAAGACACAAGTCATGTTGTTCCCCTCAAAGTGAAGCTTCAAAATTGCATAGGAAGAATAATTCAAAAGCCCCATTTGTGCTTTTGCCCCTTTCCGAATCCAAAAACTCATTATTGCAAGCACATTACTACATACTCTTCCCCATTTTTGTTGTGGTAAACATAACCATTTCTTTGAATAACGTGTTTTGGCATTGGAAAAATTGCAAAACTAGAGTGACTTCTCCAAAAACTTCATTGAGTTGCAATAGGAAAGTGATCCCTTAACTGAGGAATGTGTTCCTGTATTGGCTCTCATGAGTATTACCACGTTGCAACCTAAAAAAAATATGGGCAGTGGTTCCTTTTCCTTGGTAGCCTCTTCTGTGTGGTATCTGCACTAGATGCCTATGGATGGCTGGAAAATTTCGCATAATTCTAGCTCTCCCCCGAAGATCTTCCCTTATGGACATTGTGGTGCAATAGTATTTTAAAAGCCTGAATTCAAATTCCTTATTTAGTGGCTACCTGTCCTGTCTTCGGGGATGTTAGGAGGGGATGCCACACTATGTTATTTTGACCCCTGCAATTCTTTTTTAGGATCAGGTTGTACCCTTGAGCTGGGTGAAATATTATAATGTTTCTCTACCTCACCCAAAGGCTTCTATGGGCATATGGCAATACCATTATCCAAATCGGCATAGACCATGATGGAACACTGTCCCTCGGGCTTTTTCCCGTTTCCGAATCCAAAAACTCATTATTGCAAGCACCTTACTACATACTCTGGCCCATTGTTGTTGTGGTAAACATAACCATTTTTTTGAATAATGTGTTTGGGCATTGGAGAAATTGCAAAACTAGAGTGACTTCTCCAAAAACTTCATTGAGTTGCAGTAGTTGTGCACATCCTTGTTTTCGACATCTGGGTTTTCCTTGTTTGGATATTTCTATTCATAGCATGATGTCTTTGATCTGGATATTTCTGTTTAGATTTGTATCTCCAATTCCTTTTGGGCATCTGGGTTGACAAAGACACAGGTCATGTTGTTCTTGTTTACCATTTCAACTGATTTTCTGGGATCCATTACGTAATACCCTTCTCTTAGCTTAACCTCTCTTAATTCTACCTCGAAATACCACGCATATTTCTCCCAGTAAACCTGTTTAAAAACTTAATTTAGTTGAGGATGACTAGTTTTACAACAGTCTAAAACAAAACTAAATCCCTAATACTAGTATTTATACTAATGGTTATATAGGGGGTAATAGGAAAATATATAAGTAGGAAACTGGACATGGGAAACAATGACAATATTTGGCTTGTCATATGGCTTTCCCTGAGCTTTTCCTTGTTCTTCCAGTTTCGTTTGAATGCAAGACTAGCCAGCAAGATAGCCTCAGAAGACCCCACCGTTCCAACGCCTATTGCCTGCTCACCTTGTCGAAGTGGGGCATGATACATTCGAGCTATCATGTTTACGCAATGGTCCTGTTAATTAAGTCAAACAAACCAAAGTGGGAATGCCATTCCCAAGTCTTAATATAAAGTGGGTATGTCAGGAAACTTAAAATCACTTACACATAAGTTCATTTGATGAAATATAGCCCATAATGCAATTACTGAATGACAAACATGAACCAGTAATTATGAAGCAACGAACCTCTATAATTTCATAATATTATGCAGCTAAAAATCTTGTGAGAAAAATAAAGTGAAAATAATTTCCTTTTTTCCAACGTATACAATTTCAGAATGTTATGCACCTAAAAATCTTATCAGAGAAAAAGCAATGAGAATTTCATTTTTAAAATCTTGTTGGAACATTTAAGTTAATATTGTGTCATTAAAAATCTTCTCGAACATTAAAATAAAAGTGATAAAAGAATTTACTTTTTGTATAGCCTTCTTGCATCATTTAAAGCGAATATTATGTAATTAGAAATTATGTCTTTGATTTGGATATTTCTGTTCAGATTTGTATCTCCAATTCCTTTTGGGCATCTGGGCTGACAAAGACACAGGTCATGTTGTTCCCCTGAAAGTGAAGCTTCAACACTGCATAGGAAAAATAATTGACAAGCCCCATTTGTGATTTTGCGCCTTTCCGAATACAAAAACTCATTATTGCAATCTTGTCTATGGGGATGTTGGGAGGGGATGCCACACTTTGATTGCTCTTTGCCTTGTGATGCAATTCAGTTGCAGGCAAATCAATTTAGATAAGTCTCTATATTTGTTTTTCAAATTGATGTTCTAAAGTTGTAAATGTATCTATATCACTAAATTAGAAAAAAAATATTAAAAGGAGTCTACAACAACATACCATCCTTAAGCTAAGCTATTCCTCCATTTTTTTTCAAAAACATATTTATTTATTTTGTCTGAATTTGAAATAAAGGCTAAAAAATAATGGAAATATTTGGGCTTTTTAAATTCAAGGAAGAGAAGTGTTGCATTTAATCACAATCACTTCACGGAAATATTTGGGCTTTTTAAATTCAAGGAAGACAAGTGTTGCATTTAATCACAATCACTTCTCAAACGAATGGACGAGCGGCATTGCAAAGGTGAAATTTGAGGAATTTCCAAATTTTGTCTATATATTTTTTTACTATTTATACATTTATATTATTTTACTTTTATATCATTAAGTTTTGTATATTTATATTATTTTACTTTTGTATCATTTAATTATAAAAATTTGAATAACATTATTACTCAAAAGTTAATTCTATAATACAACATTATTTTACTGTTAACAAATTGATTTTAATATATATGATTTTTTTTTAATGTGTAAAAAAGTCTATTTATGTGTGAAAACCTAGGAGCTCCTAATATTGTAGAAAGGGTAAGTCTAGCCTAGCTATATTGCCATCTTGATTTTGTAAAGTAAATATAAATTTATAAAAAATTATCTCATTATTATATTTACTTAATTTCTCTACTTTTCTATGTTTTGTAGAAGATATTTTATTATTAGTGATACTTTGTGTTGATGTGTTTTGTTCAAACATGAAATATGATATTTTTAGCCAATTTTATTGGAAATATATTTTTAATTAGAAAAATAGTTAAATTCACTTGTTTTTCATGCACTCTTATGCATGGATTATTTTTCATGTGGAGATATTATAGTGCACATGTTTTGTAGAAGATTCTTTCTTATTAGTGATACTTTGTGTTAATGTGTTTTGTTCAAACATGAAATACGATATTTTTAGGCAATTTTGTTGGAAAGATATTTTTAATTAGAAAAATAGTTAAATTCACTCGTTTTTCATGCACTCTTATGCATGGATTATTTTTCATGTGGAGATATTATAGTGCAGTGAATTATATGATGCGTCCTTATAACTCCAAGTCACAACTCTTTTTGTATAAATTTATTGAAATTCTATATCAATGGATTCATGTATCTAAATTTTGTATTGTATTTAGGTATTTAAGTGTATATTGAAATTGAAAAACAAAATATAGGTAGATTAATAGATAAATTGAATTAGTAGTTTTATTTTTTCTATTCAATTCTCTTTTTATTAAATTATATAATTTTTGGTGAATATTAACTTTTATTATTCATTTTTTTATTAGATTATATAAATTTTTATAAATATTAACTATTAGGCACTTTTTTATTTCGAAGACCATCAATATTTTTATCATTTATTTTTTTATATTCAACATAATCATTAGTTTTAACTTAACTAAGATTTACCTATGAATTATCCATAATTTTTATATATCAAAATTTAGATTCATTTACAAAAACTAACTTTTCAAACAATAACTATAGCTTCATCCATGATTTTTGAAAAACCCTTTAGTTTTACATATAGCCATATTTTTTTCACTCACACAATAATTATTTTTTAACTTACATTTACCTATTAATGATCCATTTCGGCTCCCTTTAACACTTCTCATGTAGTTCTATAGGAATCGTAGCTACACATCTAACTCAAAACCACATATAAACAATTTTAATTATTCTTCTATCTATGTTTTCAGAAAATGACAACAAAAGTTACTGAGAATGCTATTTCCTCAATTCTCTCGGGGAAAAGCCATATTCAACCATTTCTACAAATCGTTCAACTTGAGCATATTACATCAATGCAAAGTTCAACTGTACAATGTCGCGCCGCCATCTCTGATAGCACACATATGAAGCGCCTTATGCTTCTAATAACTTTCAATGACCTCGTTGAAGCAAGCTTGCTTCAAAAAGGTTCAATTATACATGTTAAAAGTTGGACTAGTTCAACTATTGGTCCATCAATGTAACTTTGTTACAAAATTATTATTTAAAATTTACATATTTCCTTCATATGACTTTGAACTCTAACAATTGCTCTTATTACTATCATTTACCGTGCAGGTTTGTAATGCTACTAGACTTTGAAATTTGTACTACATCTGCACCTTTATTTGGTATTCCAAAAAATTTGAGTCTCCCGATCACTTCTCAAAAAGAAGATCCATCGTCATCGAACCAAAAACCTTCATTGAAAAGGCACTGCACCCTTTCTGACATTCCTACTGCATCCATTACACCAGTCCAAATTCCAATCAAAGCAATAAACCCTTACCATTCAAACTGGTGCATAAAAGGATATGTTCAAAGAAATACATCTCTTAAACAATTTCAAAATGAATGTGGTCTTGGTAAAGTTTTTGGCTTCGACCTATATGATACAGAAGGTGGATAAATATACATTACATGTTTCAATAATGTTGCCGATTATTTCTTTG
Source organism: Pinus albicaulis (assembly GCA_034641835.2). Taxonomy (NCBI): domain Eukaryota; kingdom Viridiplantae; phylum Streptophyta; class Pinopsida; order Pinales; family Pinaceae; genus Pinus; species Pinus albicaulis. The sequence continues at coordinate 306,629,737 of CM076579.1, read as the reverse complement.
ATAAAATCCATGTTGGAAATATGTACATTGTCTCAAAAGGCAATGTGAAAATGGCTAATAAACAATACAACCACTTAAAAAACAAGTGGGAAATTTTGTTAAATGCTACATCTACCATAGATCATGTTGCCAACGAAAGAAGATCCAACCCAATAGTGCATTTCAATATAAAATAAATCAATGATATCAGAACAACAAATGCCAACTACATTATTGATGTTCTTGGGATTGTTACTAGTATTTCCAATCCATGCACCATACATAGAAAAGACGGCTCAAAAGTTACGAAACAAATAGTAAGACTTCAAGAAATGTCTGGATATAACATGGATGCAACCTTTCAGGGAGGTAATTTTGATGGAGTATCAAAAGAAATTTCCAGCTTATGTGCTAGAGGAAATAATCCCATCATAGCAATCAAGTTCGCTCGTGTTGCTGAATTTAATGGAAAAAATGTTGGTACTACAACAAGATTGATTATTCTTGTAGATCCTGACATTGAAGAGGCTCATATCCTAAATTCATGGTTTAGAAAAGAAGGTTCCGCTACAACTTCTACACTATTGAAAAAACGATATTCACCTTATTTTGGCCATCAACCCAAAAAAATAACGATTGTGGTTATTTACAATATCGAGTCCTCAGAGATACCTGCATTCTACCAAGTGAAGGGAATAATAACAAAAATATGGATGGAAAATTTTTACTACCTATCATGCCCATCTATTATCGATAAGAAAAAATGCATGAAGAAATTTATTCCAAAAATTGCAAGCACATGGTATTGTCCTAAATGCAACACTGAAGTAACTGACTGTGATTACAGATACTTACTAAAGATAGACGTATAAGATCACATTGGTCAGTTTGTTTTAAAGTTTTCTTTCGAAGACGCAGCATATACAATTCTTGGAGTTAACGCAAAGGACTTCTATTTGTTATCTGAGGATCCTAATATAATAAAGGAAATTGTCTCCAAAGCACTCTAGACAGATCACATCTTCACACTATCGGTGAAGACATAAACATTTAGATACATACCATGATTCAAATGTGTTATCATAAAAGAAGAGAGCTTGCAATTCTCAACCAAATGCAACAACATCCTTCAAGCAATCAATAAAATCTCAATATCATAGATAAATATCGTTACAAGTACTTTTTTGTTATTCCTAATTTCTATTATTTTAATTTAGAAATACGTTTATAGACCATATTATTTTGTATGCCTTTCCAAATATATCTCTTATTCTTTACTCATATGTTTTCCAACACAACATCTAATTGTGTGTAATTTCATTTAAGGTAATTCACATTACTTTAATTTTACACATTACATATCCAACTATCTTCATGTACCTCTTTAAAATACTTAAATATTCTCTCAAACATATTGTTATCAACATGTTACACATCTTATTATCTTCCTCTATAGCTACAAATTACTAAAATTTACTTTCAAACACATTGTTCTAATAATATATTAACAAAAATAAATTGTAAACTTCAATTTCTTTTTTCCCCTTCCATACAATAACATGGTTGCCATCTCTCCAAATAAAATTATCATTCCACCTCTCTTTCATGTAGGTGCATTAACTTGTCGAAATGTCTACTACTTCTAATGATGAACGTGCGCGAAGATACTATGCCGAAAATAAAGAACGAAAAAATGCACGTCGACATGAGGCTTATCCTGCTAAAAAAGCCCTCAAATATTCCCAAACAAAAAAAAGGCAAAAGAAAACTCAAAATTCATCATCAAGACCATACGATGGAAATTCACAATTTCCATCAAACAATTCCCACTCCAAAATCAATTCTCTTTCTCAATTTTCAAGTCTTCCATATTTTCAGCAAACCACTCTAAAAAATTCATCCAGGGCTCATTCGCCACCACCCTCCATTCCACATGCTTTCAATGATGTTCACAATATTGATGCTCAAACAAATTCATCCATAGCTCATTCAACCCCTCCCTCCATTACACATGATTTCAACAATGTTCATACTAATGATGCACAATGTGAATTCCGTGCAAGAATTGATAAGCTTGCACCTAAATCACCATGCTTCATTTTTTTGAATCCTATCCTGGAATCCATATCCGCATGTCGAACCAAATCTATTGTTGCTACAGATGCATCTCTGAAAAAAAAATTCATCGTTTCTCATTATCAAACAACATGGACCCTGGTCCTCAACTACCTGTCCTAGCTGCTCTTTCACAAATAGAAGAAATGCTTATTGCTAAGGTTAACCCTATCCTCTAAGTAGCACATGCACGTGGTGGCCAATATAAATACACCAGCCACACAATTTTCTTTCTGCAAGACATTATAGAAATAACATGCATGTTGCCACGATGTGTTGAAGACTTGGATATTTTAATCGATACCCGTCAAAGTAATGACCATCAAGCTTATGATTGCATTGTAAGTAGACATCATGTTCTCGCTGCATTAGAATATAAATTGACAAATGATCCTTACTATAGGTATGCTCACACTGATAAGAATGCACTAGCATCCTTACCAAAACTCCCCACCGATATCTCCTCATCCCTTCACCATTCCAATACCATTGATCCAACTACTCAATTATCAATCGAACCACCCGTTTTCCCCACTGAAGATTCCGTAAACCAATACCCACACCATACATCATCATTCATTCCCACTATTCCTAATACAAATATAGAAATCCAAGAAATATGGCATTATTTACATGCATACAACCACCATTTTGATACTACAATTTAGTGGCCACCAATAGGCCTACCCCCAATCAATGAATACAACACAGAAGGTCTCCTCTTTATTGATTTCCCAACCCTATTCCCCATAGGAGCTGCACTACCAAATCAACCAATAATAAAGGTAGCGCAGTTACATGAATACACAATTCACCTTCTGCACTACCACGATAACGGATTTGGAAAGCACCCTCGCTTTCACTACTACATATACAATCTCATGATGCATCATAACAGTCAAGCAACAACATTCTTCTTTGTAAAAAAAAAAAAAAACATCGGAGATGGCTTCCCCACATCAATCCATGAATTGAACATCCGATTAGAACAATTTCCAGATGAAAAATTGGTAGAACAAGTGACACGCTTCGGTAGCTCTCTACGTGGCACAAGATCTTTTTGGAACAAAGCTAAAAATGAACTGACAGACATGATATCTCAACTCTGTTGCCCAACGTTCTTCTTCACATTAAGTGCAGCTAAGACAAAATGGCCTGATCTTCATGCAATCATGTCAGGAATTCGACCTCCTGATATTGTAAAACAACACAAATGGAGGAATGATAACATTATCTCTAACCCCCACTTAACATCACTATATATGCAGCATATATTCACAATATTTCGTGAAGTTATCTTGGAGAAATACTTGTAAACAAAAGACTATTGGTACATGTATGCACTCTACCACATTACTTTCATAATTCTCTATACATCAAACTCCATCTAACTCAAAATTTTCTAACAAAAATACATCCTTTGCATGTATGAAAGGCAAAATAGAGGATCAACACACATCCATGGCTTCCTTTGGATACAAAATGAACCTGATATGGAAACTCTTAATTGGGATAACACAGAAGCAGTTGATAGTACTAAACAGTTATTCGAAAAATACATATCGGCTTGGAACCCTCAGCTTTCTATTGTTTCTAACCAATCCATTTCTCAAAGAAATTTAGAAGACCCTTGCTTATTGTCCACGTCAGATATTCTCAGAAACAATACTTTTAATGATTATGTCCAACTTAACAATTGCATTGAGAGACACACAAAATGCACTAAAAATATATGCCTCAGAAAAAAAGGCTCCTCATTTGAATGTCGATATAAAGCACCTTGGAAATTACATGCACATTCCTCCTTGTTCATTGACTCCAATGGCCAAAAGACATCAACCCTCGCTCGCAATGATGATCGACTAAATACCCATAACCCTACCATCCTATCTATATGGCGTGAAAATTTTGATTTCCAACTAGTTCTCTCAATCCATGACTTTCAGAAATATATTGTGAAATATGCATCGAAAGCAGAAAATAAATCTGAAACATTACATGACATGCTACGTAGAATTTTACTCGATTCACCTAATGTTGACCCAGCAACATTTGCATTTCAAAAATTCCTTGCAGAAACTCTTTTCGATCATGACATAGGAGCATAAGAAACTTGTCATATGATAAAAAAAAATTACCATTAACATTGTGTAGTCGCTCCTTCTTCCCTTCAAATTTAAGCCAAAAAATCTATATGCTCCTTCCAGAAAAGAACACCACCACTCTTCCATCACCAAACTTCATAAATACATACATCCATCGTCCATATGCCTTACAATACACATCACCTATAGAAATAGCAAGATCATGGTCATATGATCCCCGTCGTAAGACAAACAAATGGAAACAAACACCAGAACAAGCAATTCTTCATATCATACCACGCTATTCCTCAATACCATCCACAACCGAATCTTCCTATGTTGGCTTCTGTAGAGTTGAACTTATGCTTTACAAACCATTTCGTCATATCGCTCGTGACATAGGAAATTTTGCTGAAGAATTTATCAGAAACCGGCAAGAATTTCGTCCATTCTACGACCCTTGGCATAAACACCGCACACTATCTGATATCGATCCTCCTACAAATGATAACTCAACTATTCATGAATTCCATCCTCCAAAAACCATGGACCTAAATGAATGGGAATTACTCTCTCAGTTTTACCCTACAGACGAACTGCTCATAAATGACCTTCAAATGCTTGGGCTTCATGGTTTTGATGACAATGATATCTGGAATCATTCCACTATCCCATTGCATCTCCAAGAAATAGGCCCACAATTCATTGAGAATAATCGCTCTGTCCATTGCATTATTCAAACAAATATAGATATTCTGACGTACCTTAACTCATTATCTCCAATGCAAAAAAAAAGATTTGAATATTATTTGTACTCACTCCAGTAAGAAGGATATCTTACCTTCTTTACGAATGATAATACAAGGCACTGTTGGAACTGGGAAATCCCTTCTTATAAATTGCATCAGAGAAATTCTCATAACACTTGCCGGCACAGAACCTTCACTGATCATGCTCTTAGCACCTACAGGTGTTGCATCATTCAACATACAAGCATCAAAAATCCATGTTTCCCTCCACCTTCCAATAAAAGATATTACACCATTAGAAGGCATGCTCTTTCATAATTCCAAGAAGAACTTAAGCATATTAGGTACATACTAATCGATGAAATGAGCTTGATTGGACCTAAGCTTCTTAGCCAGATTGATGAACGTCTTCGAGAGGCATTTCCATTAAAGTAAAACTTTCCATTCGACGGTTGTTCCATTATATTAGTTGGTGATCTCGGCTAGTTATCACTTGTCAAATACATACCACTATATGTAGGCACAAGTCATAGAACCGCATTGTGGAACACATTCAACAAAGTCATCACATTGGACAAACTATTTCGTCAACAAGGTGAGAAAAATGCTCAAGTTACTTTTAGAAACATCCTCCAAAACATTAGAAGTGCAAATCCAACAATTGACAACTACAACATCCTTATGACGCGAACAGACTCTTTCTTACCTGAAGATGAAATACATTCTTTCCATGATTCTATGCATCTATTTCCAATAAATTCTCAAACATTGGATCATAACAAGAAAATGATAAAATATTTAAACACTCCAGTTGCAAGATCCATTGCAGAAGACGACAACACATATTCTAACTTCTCTTCAGACGAAGAACAAATCGAGCGAATTGTCTACCTCTACAAAGGGAAAAAAGTAATGTTGACTTCCAACCTTTGGGTTTCAGCAGGGCTTGTTAATGGTTCCCTCGGGGAAATCATATCCATATTCTACAAAGAATCAAATTCACCTCCACAACTTCCAACATTTGTCATCGTTGAATTTCTAAAATACATCGGGCATGCTTGGGATGAAACAAACCCCACTCACTTGCCTATTCTAGTAATAAAAAGAAATGGTCGTACGCAAATTCCACTAAAAATGGCTTGCACATTAACTATACATAAATCTCAAGGTATGACTACCAAAAGCAATGATAGACATTGGAAAAACTGAATGACAAGGCCTCACATTCATAGCAATTTCAAGAGTCCCTTCACTACAGAATCTCTGAATTTTCCCTGCATTCAGTTTCGATCGTTTCATGAAAATGAAAGACAAAAAAAAATATTTCTCACTGAAAACAAGCAGAAGAACTTCTCCGTTCAATGTCTCTTACAGACGACCAACTCCATTCCATATGTTAACATCTCCTACAGGTTTCCACATATCATCAACTCCATAATATTTTCATCACATATCATTTCTACCTATTAATAATAACCTAATTTACTCATTATTAATACATGGTTTAAAATATTACGTTCCTTATATAATTCTTAACTATTTCCTTCTAACATTTTCTATCTTTTGAAACAGAACACATGGACTAAAAGACATCACAGCTACACAACTATTGCATTCCATATATAACATCTCCTAAAGGTTTCCAAATATTATCCACTCCAAAATATTTTGATCACACATCATTTCTACCTATTATCAATAACCTAATTTACTCATTATTACTACATGGTTCAAAATATTACATTCTTGATATAATTCTTAACTATTTTCTTCTAACATTTTATTTGTTTTGAAATACATACATGGACTCCATGATATCACAGCTACACAACTACTGCACATAAATAGATACAACAATTCATGCATTACAGGACAGATAAAAAAGGTTCTTGTGGTTGCCAAATCCAAATGTACTTCTTTACAAACTTTGACCAAATATAGAATTTTTACTTAAAATAAAATCTACTATAAAACGTACGATCCACATACACGAATGAGATAAAATGCGAAAACAAGAGAAGAATGGCAATCCAGAAATAGGCATATGAAATTTAGAATAAATCTCCAATGGTGTTAAGTATGCAATTGATCAACCTACATCTATGACTGAATGTTTTCAATTTTCCATATTACAAGTAACTTCAATTTTATTCAATACAATTTCTTTATGATAGAATTCACATACAACCTCATTATAGTCAATTTTAACAAGTTAATTTCCATTTTTCAAAAAAAAAAAATTCTAATTTTTCAAAAAAATATTTGTCTTTGCAGGTTGCTTATTACTTCGGCATATCTCCTAACTCTTCGACAAGCTCAGCATCAATCATTTTGTTCATGATATACTTGTAATATTTTACAAAAAATAACAATTTCATTGCAAAATACTAAAATGCAATCTACATTTCAACAATTGCACACTCTTCAAATGTACATTTCAAACATTGTACATTCTTAAAATGTCACATAATAGAAATCAATATCCATCAACTAACCTTTCCATTACATTTTTTACTTATTTCAACAATATAATTATGTATTCTTTTCAGTATCATATTAATATAGTATTATAACACCTACTATATAAAAACAACTTCAATAATTCATTTCAATATTTTTACATTTCCATAGCAAAAAATATTGTTTTACAGATCCACGATATCTTCAACAAATTCTACCATAACTTTCTTTTCAAATATGAAAATGCAATGTCTATTACAAACATTATATATATATATATATATATATATCCAATGAAATTAAAAAATATTATAACGACACATAAAATTAATTACAGTTGATCTCTTTCTAGCATCTTCCTTACGACGTTTCCTTTGCAACATTAGGTGCAATTTCTAGTTATACCCAAAAAAAAAGTTAAAATAGAATAATGTAAATGCAATATTATCATGTTGTGATATGTTTTGTTAGTTTTTAATATGAAAAAGTTGTATAAATTTTTTAATATTTATATATAATTGAGATATTTATGTTAATATTTAACATAAATAAAATATTTTCATTAAAATATTTTTATATCAATTTTATATTTATGCAGTAAGCGTCACTATTTGAAAACAACTCCCCTAGCTACCACTATGTCTATATTTGAGTCATTAGATAAAATGTTAGACGATTGAAAAGTTTTAGGCCATTAGAACAAGTAATATTTTTATATATGTTTTTTATAATGTTAGTTTCTTTCTTTTTAATAAGTTAGATTGAATTTAGGTTTTTGTGACTTTTAAGTTAAAATGTTGTTATTAAAAAATTGTTAGATTTTAACCTCAATTTTTTTAATAAAATTTAATTTAATAACTTAATAAAACTAGATTTAACATAAATTATTTTAATGAATAAAAAAGAATTGTAAAATACATAAACATTACATTTTTGGGTACATAAGCATAAAATTTTTGTTTATAATAAGATTTATATCATAGAATTAAACTCCACAAAAACCAATTAATTTATATTACATGGATAAAAAAAATATAAAAAAAGGAAAATAACTATTTATATATTTAAATATTACATTTTTGTGCTACTATGCTCTCCAACAAAGTATGATAGAAAGGTTGTAATGTCATGTTTAACATTTTGACTATGTCAAATTACACAAAATCAAAAATAAAAGTAAATTAAATAAAAATATTGTGAACATTTTAACTAGGTCAAAATACAATAAAAAATAAAAATAATAAAATAAAATAATGAAAAACTATAAATACAACCCGTGGTATTGACCCATGGTATTCATGTGGAATGCATTTTCTTTATACGGGAACTAAGATGGCCTAAATCAATCTTAACTCTCAATCTAAACTAATTATTTAATTAAATTAATTTTAAATGTTTATAACCATTATTCCTTTAAAATTTTACATAATAAAATGTATCTAAATTTTCATACATCCAAATATACATAGTTTTTCTTGTTGTGTATTATTTTTGTTACAAATATTTTATTATTCCAAGTTTTTTTTGTTATATATTATTTATGTTACAATTGTTTTATAATTCATGAGTAATATTTCTTAATATATAAAAAATTAACTTAATAATGAAATTTTTTAAAATATGTGATCCTTTTTAAATTTCCAAATGATTTCAGAGGACATGATTTATCTTGACCAATAATGATGAATGTTCATAATTCTCATTTCTTAAATAACACTAAATTTACCTTTAAAGGGGTAGGTAACAATTGTTTGTATCAAAGTCAAGGATACAAAAGAAAGGATACATGGTGAAGAGAAGCTTCCAACCTTACAACAAGCCCTAAAAAGGCATAAAGTTGAATTTATGAAATCCATTTTCCCTGATACACATGAGAAGTGGAATGAAAAATCTTGGAATTTGGAAAATGACACGAAGCTTATCTCATGCTCCATTAATTTAGATCGGAAGTATATGGAAGAAGAAAAGCGGGACTATGGATACTTATCAAGAATGTATGATTCTTTAGAAGGAAACGACGTTGACAAGGGTATGGAGGACCAAATAACAGAATGAAAAATAGAAGAGGACTCTTCAGAAAATGGGTTACTCAAGGATTTTGGAATCCATATGAGCTACATTATCTCACTGATTCAAGAAAGCGTTAAAAAAGACACTAGGAAAATAGTGATATAGAGACAATTCATTCATAAACAAGAGAAAGCTAGAATTATAACCCGAGATAAAGTTATGGGAAGAGAAACATTCCAATTGTAAGGAGGAGTCAAAGTTACATGAGTAGTATTTCACTCAACATAATTCTCCACTGCTTATTCTAGAGGAGAAAGTTCCTACTACCTCATCAATTGAAGAATGCCCACATGAGAAAATCAGAAGAGATTCATCAATGTTATTTTCATTTGACATTCATTTACTCTGCTCTTTTTTGTCTAGTAATCTCTTTACCTCTACCCTTAAATTCAATGACTTAGAAAATATTAGACAAAAGACACTTACCTATTGCAATCAGTTGAAAAAAATGGTATCTCTAAAGTGTCACTTCAGGAGGAATCTATTACTTAAAAGGTCGAGAAAATAATTTCATTTCAAAACAAAAATGTACTATCACTAGGGAAGGGAGTTATTATGTTTAAAATTTGTTCCCATTCTTGTCACTACAAAATTTGATTGTTGCTTTTTATTTGATGGGAAAATAAATAGTCTTTCAAAGGCACTAATGTCTTGAATTATGATACTTAAAGAAGTCGCTATATTCCCTGATTATGAGCTTATTTTTTCTTCTTACTTTTGGTTCTTCATGATTGTTTTTATTGTGACTGAGGTTAAAAGTTCCAAAGAAGTGGAATATTAGTCGTTCAAAAAGGAATTATGGAAATATGATTGTAGATAATTTATTAATATAAATTATATGAAATGAGATTAATTAATCATCCCTAATGGTTAAAAATGGCCCAAATGTCTCTTATCCATAAAATTGATGATTAAGATAACTCTATTCTCTATGTTCAAATGACAGGTGAAGGTGGATTTACCATACTTAAGCTTCTTATTAGTCTCTTATGAAGTAGAACATGTCATAGTGATAAGTTTTTTTTTCCATTAAATAATTCTAGTTATAGAGCAGAGTCATAGTTCTAGGAGTAGAATGAGAGGAATTCAACACTACGAATGTGATAGAAGCAAATAATTTCGTGGAAGGGTGAAGTCTACCCAAATTGGTCATAAAAACCAATTTCATCCTTCATGCAAAAAAAAAAAATAAACATGCAGATTTCATCATATAGAGTTCTTCAGTACTTTGGCCAAAATGTCTCATCCATTATGAAAAAATACATCTTACATGCAATTAATCACAAAGAAGTTGTTCCACATCAATTACCCAATATGGGTATTGAATTGAGGTCGAGTAAACATAATTCTCCACCCCTTATTTTGGAGGATCAGTTGGAGCCGAGAAAGTTACCACTACCTCTTCTTTCTTATATGATATTATTTCCTATACGACAACCTTACGGCATTTCCTTTGCAACATGTGGTGCAATTGATAGTTATAGAAAAAATAATTGAAATTAAAATATTTGTATAACTTTGAGGGTTAGTTTAATTGGTCAAGGTTTTTCTTTCTAAAGGACTTTGTCATTGGGAGGTTACTAGGAGGTTACGAGGTCATTTCTCGTTGTGTCCTTGGGGCTAGGTTTTGATTAGTTAATTTTCCAAGACTTCCAATATCATGTTTGGTTTGAAAAATATAAAATCATGATGTGTAAAAAACCTTTTTAAATTTGAAAAAATGAGAAAATATTTGTATTTCACGGGATTTCACCCTTCTTGAAGCATGATAGATCTAGAATTAAGATTAATTAGTTGCCTTTTCATATTTTCAATTTTTTCTTTCATAGTGTGTCAACATAAACAAGTTAAATGTTTCTTATAAATGAATAGACTATAATGATTAAGCTATGGTGAGATAAGAGGATTTTCAATCATAAATTGACATCCAAAACATTAAATCTATCTATGTGCTTTGTGAGAAAAAGGTGAATATTCCCACAAATAGGTCATTCATAATATTGAATAGCCTAGACGTTAAAAATATTGTCAACAACTAGAATAATAGTGCAAAATCTAGAGATGGGACATATGATCGTGAACCCTAAAAATATCTTTCACGGGATAATGGTTGTCCTTGCAGTATTGACTACAGAAGCCAATCATGAAACAGAGGACATAGAGAATTTATGTAGGAAACCTATGAAGGGGAGATTATATTAAATAAGCATGTGTGTGTGTGTGTGTGTGTGTGTTTGTATTATACAAATGGTAATAATATACAATCAGAGATTACCATAACAATTATGTTGGAAATAGATCTTTAGTTGAAACCATTTCCTTAACTTCCTCCACAATACCTCCATGAATCTCTTAAGCATTCTTCACCACTAGTATCACTCATTTCTCTTGATCTATTATTCTTCCATAGACTTCTATGATTGCTCTACTTCATTACAATTTCATTTCATAATTTAGACACTAGATATGATTCACACGTAGGAGATATTCATACATACTCCCTCTTAACAAGTACATGTGATTTCAATATCTTCATTTGTCCTTCTAAGTTGTCCCATCTTCATTTGGATTCTTCCTCTTTATTATTTTTCCATCATCTTCATTTATCTTCAACTTTCATCTTGTACACACAAAACATAAATAATGTGTTTGTTGAAGTCCATATTAAAAAGTAACCATCCACAAGAATATATGAGTTTCCAGTTGTTGTATCGTTGATTCTATGGGAAACATTTTCTCATACATGGTTCAACAAACTATCTTTATACCTATACATTTGACTCCTCCGATACCATCACCGTCGTTTATCAACCTTGGTTTGTCTGACTTACCTGTAACCACACCCTCAGTTTTTTTTGGATTATCTTTAACTATATTCTAGTTTTTCTTGGATTACCCTTAAATATAAAAATCTTAAGTGGTTTCAGCCTACAAAAAAATGTATATTACATTAAGTAATTTTAAATGACCACAAACCTTCCTCTCTCTCAACAAGTGCTTATTGAGCACCATTACCTCTTTCATGAAAAGTGGTTATTGAGCACCACTTCCTTTTACAATGGGGTATACTTACCTCATTGGATTTATATCATGTTGACTCAGGTACATTAAATTTGAATTCCCGTGTAAGCCCATGTATAGCTTTCATTTCCATATGAAATAAAAACATTTTCTTCTTACATCAAATGCATTAAGAACCATTAAATTTCTTGTAACCCTTAATTACTGGTTTAAGATTCATTTAACCATTTTACAATTTTTTTTTAAATAAAATATTTAGACGATTTTATAAACATTAAGAAAAGTTCTACATATCCGGTTCCGGTTCCGATTCTGGTTCCAATCATCATTTTTTCTTTCTTTCATGGTGTCTTTTGAATTGCTCTTAAAAATTCTACAAAGGCTTCACATGTGGCTCTCCCATCAAAATGGATTACGATGTATACATTTTTTTCTCTTTTGGTCCATAACTCGATGATGTATCTTCTTGACATTGAGAAAGTTAGAACTTAAATCTTGTCAAGTTAGAAATTAAATCTTGTCCATGGACCTATCCCTCATGTGTTGGAGCCCTTCTTCAAAACCATATGCCTTTTATTTGGTGGCTTGTTACAAATTAGGACATCTTACACATATGAATTAAGATTCGTCCCATCCTAAGTGCGGTCCAGCTTGAAGTAACTGGTCTTCCCTTCTTTGAAGGAAGTTGTTGATCATGCATAAATTTAGCCTTCTAACCCCTTTTTTTTTCATTAATGTTCCCAACAATCCGAGAGATCTCTTTTCTTAGATCATCTGGATTGACTATGTAGCTTCGATTAATGCACTCCAGTTTCTTTTGTATGCACCAAACCCTTGAACGTCTAGATTTCATTAGCTCATCAGTCAGAAAATACCTAAGTTTGTCTTATTGACATAATTATTATGACGTCCTTTTCTGCTTGAGTTTCAAATAGGAATTTCATTTGTTTTTTTTTAACAATACTATAAGAAATATCATCGTCAACCTTATCGGTATTCAGTAATCGACAACAGTTGAATGCATATTCAAATGTGATGACTCGTCTTTTCCATTTTTATTTTGGAAAAAACAAATAGAATTATTATCTTCTAGATTATTCCTATCATTCAGAAAATTGCAACCACGTGTATGCTTAAAATTTTCGTTTTGTAGGTACAACTTCTCTCCACATGTAATTTTTTCAATGATAACCAGGCCTATATTTTTTATTTCCAAGTGTGATATTTTTTACTTTGAGAGGAAGCAAAGCCTATATTTTTTATTTCCAAGTGTGATATTTTTTACTTCGAGAGGAAGCAAATAAAATAGAAGAATATCATTGGAAAAGTGAGAAATACGATGAATTTTGTCTCAAAATAGCCAAACGCAACCTCGGCCTCTCCAACTCTACTTCCGAGTTGAATTTCGTTGTCATGCGCCAACTCCATGCTCTCACTTTCTACACTTAACATGCTGTGTGTTCCACAGTTTCATGTTCCACACCTCAGATCATTTCTTTCATGATGGATATCCATATATGCATATCCACATAATTCCATGATGTCTAGATTTTTCAAATGTGGATCGTTCTTACTTCTCTACGCAGGTTCCCATCTACTCACAAAAATATCTATTTCATTGTGAGGCTTCTTCCAAATAATAATTTCAACCAGTTATCAATAGTTTTAACTAACTCTAACAAGAAAATATCTTAAAATTACAAAAAAAACCCACATGGGGCCAAAAGTGAATCCTTTGGTTCTGATACTAGTTGTTGGTTATAATAGTAAATCATGAAACAAGGAGACAAAGACTTATTTGCAAGAAAGCCTTGAAGGGGAAATTGCACTAAATAAATGTCATGTGTGTGCTTGTATTATATATATGGTCATTATATATAATGTGACCTGAGAGATGATGACGATAATGATTATGTCAGAATTTTGATTGAAATTATTTCCTTACCTGCTTCTATAATGTTTCTATGAATTTCCCCATAAATCTTTTAATTAATCTTCATCCCTAATATCACTTATATCTCCTAATATCTACTCTCTTATTTTTCTATAGACTTTTATGATAGTCTAATTTATTACAATTTCATTTCGTAATTTAGACATTAAATGCAATAAAAAAATATAAGTTATTCCTGATACAGCACAATCAATCCATAATACCAATTATTCTTAATATGTGAAACCTCTTAGCCACATCTAAATATTCTATTGATAATTATATGTGGTTTCATTTCAAACCTTATTCATTATCCATGAACCATTAAAACATATTTTATTATTGTATAAAATCTTTGAGTAAAAATCACCTCAAAGAATATTTTGTTGACGTGTTTCAAACCACCAACCACTGTGGTTATATTCTTTGATGTGATTTTTACCGAAAGATTTTATACAATTTTATGGATCACAGAAGCCAAATTCCTAACATATTTTATTACTTAAAATTTACTTTTGATCATTAAACCATATATTATCTCTCTTATCTAATTTGGAAAACTTTAAAATGATTTCCATACGTATAATCAAAACTTTGTAACCCATCCCTCATTAATAAAACTCATCTATTCCATTTAATAACTAATATTCTATTTTGTAACATATATATTGTTTCAACGCCTACTTTTATTTCATAAATCATCAAAATTCGTTTAAGTTATATAATAATTTCTCTATTTTTTAAATTGTGTCATAATTTAATTTCTATCTCTTAGAAATGATGGACGGAGGATGACTGGAAAGTTGAGGGTTGTGAAATCGGCATCTTGAAGGCATTAGATCTTAGTCTGGATTCTCTTGCTTCGAGACCTGTTAGCCCACCATCCATGAGGGGTAGCTTGCCCGATACCTTCCTCTATCCCCTGCCGGGATTTTTTTTAACTTCACTTTGATGGCACTCCAAAAGGAAATACAGGATCAAATGGCCTAGGGGGTGTTATCCGCAATGACAAGCAAAAAGTGGTGAAGTTTTTTGCGGGATCATGTAGTAGTTATACCAATAATGTGGCTGAATTTCTGGCGCTAGAGTAAGGATTGAAAATTGCAGCGGAAATGGGATTGGAAAAACAACAGGTCACGGGAGATTCTCAAATTGCGATCTCCACGATGCAGAATTCAATCAACGGGTGCCCCCCAGACAAGGTAATCAAAAGCTAGAGACTTGAGCTGATAGGTGGACATATCAGCTCTTGAATTCCCTCCTTTGAGTATGTAATCACTGAGCATGTGGACTATGAAAGTAATAAGGCATCTGGAAAACTAGTTAATTGGGGTAATGATCACCAGGGTCAGGAATTCCTCAAGGAATGGCCTTCAAATTCTCAAGATGATCACCTTATGGAATTCAGCAGGATCGTGGCCTCGAAAGAGGCACCCCGATGGGGGTGAAAAACACGGCAAGAAAACCTACATGTGACCGATGATGTTAATCACTTTGTTGTTGGTGTGGGGGTTGACCTACATTTCCTCTCACAATGTTCTATGTATGGGATGTGTTCTAGTGTGTGTTGATAATTTTTGGCTCACTTTGCACTTACTTGGCACCATTGGTTTTCATATAATGCGCCCTAAGCCACACAACGCTCATTCTCTTCCCTCATCTAAGAAAATTTAAACTAGTCAGGGGGGTTGGGGGTCACACTTGTAGGTGGAAATGGCGGCAAAGGAGCCTCCAAGTTCTGGTCAAGATGGTTGAACCACTAACAGCTTAGGTCGGGCAGCTTCTGGGGCTTGTGGTGGTCATGGTGGCTCACTGGCTTGCCATGGGGGGAGAAACCTCGTTGAATCTGAAGAGGGGTGGAGCGATGCGTCGAGGTGGCATGCGTAGATGTGGGGTAGACGAGGGAAGGTGAGACAAAATGGGCATGGGGAAATTACCGAGCGTCACTATTGTTTGGACAATTGTCAAAATTTGATCTAGTTTGTACTATACCGCTTGGAAGCTTCAGAGAGCACGCGCCAGGAATAACATGCAGAGCTCATTTCTACATGGAACAAGATGCATTACGTTCAGTGTCATGTTCGGGAGTGCTTTGTGGTGGTATGGCATGGTCATAATCTATTATCTAAGAAGGTGGAGAAGCTTGAGTCATGGATGATTCACTTCAAAATCATGTACAATGTTCATTCTGTCCTCCTCCTCCTCCTCCAAGGACTACTATGGACAATCTGACTTCTATTACCTCCAATAACTGAACACGGTTACAGGTGTTTTACTTTTTTTATGTATTTTCTAGAACTTTTATGTTGTGAACTGTATCTCTAGCTGTTATTTTGTTTCTTTTTCAAATATTTATCGCAGTAGTCAAAAAACCTGGTTGGCATAAAACTACTTATATTTTTCTACTAATGTACTTCTTATTTTATGAAAGAATAGAACTTCAACTTACAAAAAAATGTATCATAATTCTAAAATAAATCAACATACATAAAACCCTCTCTAAATAACCATATCACACTCAAATTCTATGTAATTCTTTAAAACTACATTCATTGACCAAAGAGTAATGTATCTCCATAACTTTAATTGAATAAATAATTAAAATAAAAGTTCAAAATACATATGTCACACTTTCATTTGACATAATTATAGTGTTCACAATTTCTTTAAATATTTATCTTATGTTTTATTTTTGTGCTTTCATTAATCTAAACTAGGGACTTACTCTTACTCTTTGATTATTTAACTATCTAGGGTGTTTATTTACATTTCACTTTATTCTAAAAATAATGATACGATAGTTTCGATGACTTGTTTTGTATTTTATTTTTTATATTTGATCAAGCTAAATTATCGACTTATTCTTACTCATCAAGTGTTTAGTTACTTGGTTTTTCTCAATTCTAACATATATAGATTCTTATTTTTTAGAATGTATAATTACCTACTTTCATTTATATAGAGAGATTTTATGTTATAATGTAATTTAATTTTATAGTAAATTTTATACGAGTTGTGAAAATTAAACTATAGTAAAAATATTTAAAAGTTTTTGTTTAAATTTAAATTTGATAATTTAGATTAAGTATTTGGGAAAACACTTATCAAAACTCCACATGCATGACACTTGACTTATGAAATAACTTTAAATCGAGGTTATTCCTACAAGGCAAGCTACGGACATGATAATCATTCAATTTTCAGAATCCAATATGTTGTCTCGTTTTGGTTGTCCTCACAAGATTATTACAGATAACGGTGCAACATTTAAGTCAAAGAATATGATTGAGTTTTGTCACAAGTATAATATCAGATTGGGCCATTCCACCACATATTATCCATAGGGCAATGAATTAGCTTATTCCTCTAGTAAATCTTTGGTGAATATCATTAAGAAAATGTTGGAGGAGAATAAGAAAAATTGGCACTGGAAGCTTACCAATGCTTTGTGGGCAGATTGAGTGAGCACCAAGAAGTTTATAGGTATGTCACCTTTTGAATTAGTTTATGGTACAGACATAGTGTTTCCTACATTGCTTGCAGTCTCGGTTATGAGATTGTTACAGGAAGAAGATGGTGAGGAAGATGATATGCAACGTTGAATCAACCAAATGATTCATCTTCAACAAACAATGGAGGAAGTTTCTCAGACTACTTCTAAGCTTCTGGAGAGAATCAAGAAGATTTATGATCTCAAGACTAAGGCAGATAAATTTCAGCTGGAGAATGTAGTGCTGAGATGGGATGCAAGAAATGAAGATAAAGGTAAGCACGGGAAGTTTGAAAATCTCTGGAAGGCACCCTCCA
Source organism: Pinus albicaulis (assembly GCA_034641835.2). NCBI lineage: Eukaryota > Viridiplantae > Streptophyta > Pinopsida > Pinales > Pinaceae > Pinus > Pinus albicaulis. The sequence continues at coordinate 306,611,519 of CM076579.1, read as the reverse complement.
AGATCTTGGCTTATTGAGGACAAAATGCATATTTGCTGAAAGAGATGAATGGAGAGGAATGTTCAGGAGGACCAGTCAATGGTAGGCTCCTGAAACATTATTATTTATGATGCAACTTCTGAGAGAATGTTTCACTTTCATTGTAAATACCAGTTTATATTTTTTGCAAGGTTTGAGGCAGAAGGTCATCTAGGCTTGGGGCCTGAAGTGAAGGCTATAAATCTTGTTGATTTATTGTTGTTTTCAAAGTTTTGGAGTCAGTTTTGAAGTGTCATAGTTAGTGTTTTGAGTCAGTTTAATAATTCGCAGTCCTTAGTTGTTATTTGACCATATTTACCCAATGGTTAGGCACTTGGTCTACGGTGTTCTTGACACCTCCAAGGAGCTGCCATCCCCAATAAGGCCAATGTTAGTGTCAGTATTTGCATACTTCCACCAGGGATCAAAACACATTTGCATGTGCATCTTAGGTGTCTCATACTGAATAAAGTTTTCATCATTCCGTTAGGTCATGACTTAAATTTGTTCCGCAAGTGGTTGTCCTTGTCAATAAACTTCACTCTCTCTCCAAGATTCATATTGCTGATTCATTCCCATGTCCCCTTGAGCATAATAACACTTATGGAAATTCTTGTTTCACTTGAAAGTATTTTAAGTCAATATCTCATTCAAAGTCAGGTCAAAAGTAGTTCCATTAGGTCATTAGGGTTTTTCATTTTTCAAGGTCATTCCTTCATTCCAATAAGGTCAAGATATATATGAGAGCGATTGAACAAGATCATCATGATGGTTTTATTATACTTTAAAGGTTGCATTTTCAGTTTGAAGACTTTTTTTTATCAAAATTCCATTTTGATAGAAAAGTCACCGATGTAATATATTTTAATTTTTTCTAAATGTAATTTCATGTTATTATATGTAATTAATTATTATATGTAATTAATAAAATCCCAAAGTTTTCAAAGAATTCATGTCAAGCCTCAGTGATAAAATGAAAAAGTGAACTCCATGACTTCAACAACCTGCAATGCCAAAAAGTCAGTAAGAAAAAGAATATCAGTGACAAAGAAAAAGGCTTTAAACATTAGAGAAGTGGGTATTTCAAAGTTAAATCAAAATCCACTTGGCTATTAAGCCTATCAAACATTTCAAATAAGCCATTTCCACCTTTCAAAGTATCAGGAGTATTCAGTAAAGAAGAAAATTTGAGTTTTGTGAGCAATTGAGGCCAAATTTCTCAGTGCTGCGCGTTAAGAAGGTTGGCGCTGCGCATTTGAATCGGCGTTGCGTGCCTGCCCAGTGGTGCTGCGCCTTTTCCAGGAGATCCCAGTGTAAATGGTGAAGGTGTTGGGTGCTCAGACAGAGGCATCGCGCATTTGGATAGGCGTTGCGCCCTCAGACAGTGGCGTTGTGCGTCTGCATAGTGAAGACTTATGAGGGTTGTATCACTTCAAAACACTTCAAACCACTTCCAAAATTCTCCTAAAATCCTCCAAGAGCCCTAAAGCAGTAGGTATATATCATATACCTTGTTTCTAAGTTATTTGATGGCTCTTGAATGAATTTAAATAAAACCCTAATCTTAGTTTATGGTCATTGTTCATACACTTGGTTCATCTCCTAAAACATATATCAGTCACAGGCAGGGTAATTTTCATTGACCTAGGGTTTTCATTGACCTAGTTTTACCATTCACTTCATTCCTCTCACTCATTCCATTCACCTGTTCAAGCTAGCCATATCATCCCCTTCCCCGTCATATCATTCCATTTGTATCCTAGGGTTTCATAAGTCAGAGTTTAAAATGTCTGAAGAAGAAGATAGTGGTGTTGGTGAGGCACAAATTCCAATAAGAAATGATCACAAAGGAGGGAACATTAACAAGTTTGAACCCATAACCACAAGGGAAATCATGGCCTCTCCTCTCACTGTGTCTTGTTTCAAGCATGAGGGTTGTTTTAAGTTTTGCGAGAGAGTGTAGCAAATCCAAAATCACCCAGAGTTAACAAGATTGTTCATCACTAATTTACATGAAAAACAAGTTAATCTTGTTGAGGCCACCTTTGATATGTCCACCAATGCTATTGCAGCTGCTACAAGGATCCCTAGTGTGGCAGAGAGGTAGTTTAAACAGGAAAACTTGGATATGAGCTATTATGAACCGTACCTCAAACCTAGGTACAAGGATCACAAGAAATCAATTTTCCCTTTCTCTCATCTCCTTGACCGGTATGTTCCCATGATGAGAATAATAATGAATTACTTCACTTGTGAAGGGAGGTTTTCTCGACTCTACTCATACCATCTCCGACTCCTCATGCATTTCACTAGACTTAGAATGCTACACATACCTTACTATTTTTTTTTGCAACATTGACATGATGGCATATATTGTGCAAAAGAGGGACCACAATAATCAAATGCAGAGTATTTTTCATCATTCACTCATCAAAATGGTTTCCATGCATCAACTTCAGCAGAAAAATATTTCATGGGATACATTTATTGCAAATGAGGTTTTCACTACTCCACCTAGTCATCATGAGCAGTAGTTTCAGTTGATTGAGATTGATGAGGAGGATGAGGATAGAGCCACTAGTGCAGTGATAAGAGGCAAGGAGGCTAAGATTAGTGAGCTTCAAGATAATCTTGATAGAGAACAATACGTGATTGACTTTATTGAGCTAGAAAATCAACAGCTGAAGACTAAGAAAACCATCAGAGAAGTCAAGAAAATCAGAGGTCAGAGAGAGGCAGGAAAGGCCAAGGCCTTGCCTGAGGATATCTTGGGCAGATTTGATGATAGTGATGATGAGGAAGATCAAATTTTGAGACAGAGACTGAGGACAATTGGGCTAAATAAGGCTTTAACTCGAGAAAGGCAAGAAGAGGCTGAGTTGGCAAAGCGGCTTACTCCAAGTGAGATGCTTGTCATATATATTATCAAAGACAAAGAGTCTTGGCTCGAAAGAGCTAATATGCATCTGTAGGGCCTACTAGAGAAGCCAAAGAAAGACATTGACATTCAAAGGAAGATGGCGAAACACTATGCCATGAGAAACAGGATTGCAAGGGCCAAGCTTAAATGAGTCCACACAAAGATTTGGGCTTTGACTGAGCCAAAGGATAAGGAGAAGTTGAACATTATTGATGAGGTGTGTCTCCATGCCTACAACTCTTGATCAGCAAGAAAATTCACAATTTTGGCACACCTTGTGCAAATTTTTATTTTTGGATAGTTTAGCACACAACATTTTCTAAACGCGTAACGCCACTAGTGATGCGCTCTTTTTTGGGGGGATAAAATTGACAAATGGCCACCACCATCGTGTTTAGAGTGATGAGGACATCAACTCTAGCCATTTTCAGAATATTTGGAGGAGAAATGGTCCCTCAAAGAGACAAAAAACCGCCAAAAAATCATGTCTCTGTCGTCTTTTTGACCCTAGCGCTGTGTGTTTACCAAGCTTGGGAGAACATGTTTTTGGTAGTGCATATGACACCATTTTTACAACTGGAGGAATATTTGGAAACTAGACTTAGAGATATTTCCAATGAGCTATCATGGAGCTCATTTGGACATCAGGAAGGCCTCTAAAATTTTTATGCAAGACAGACCATTTTTTCTGTCATGGCATCGCGCGTTTACCAAGGAATTGGCAATTTTCATTGTTTTCAGCATTTTTGACTTTTTGAATTTTTATTGGGAAAATGGGAAAATTACTGATGTAAATGGTCAATATGGATGTAAATATCATTTTTTCACCTTTATCTAGGGTTGATGCATTAGATAACTCTTCTAGGAGGTCAAATGAATCAGTTTCCTCTCTTTTAGAGGCAAATTGTTGGGTTTTCCTAATCTTTAGTTTTCTATTTAGGAGTAGGTGAAACAGATAATTCTCTCATGGATTTGACTCCGTGAGGCTAGGGAGAGTGATTTTGAGGTCTATTTGATGTATTTTCTCAGTGATTGTAATGGTGGGACTCATTTGGAGCTTTGGTATCTCAAGGGACATTTTGTATCAGTTTTGCTTGGACATTAATATAAATTTGCAGCTATTTCTTTGGGATCCATGTGTTATGCGGTGTTTGACATAGTTTCTTCTTTGTAATCATTGGTATGAATGTATTGTAGCTCATAAAACATTTTCATGTCTATAATATGCTTAATTTCAAGTTGAAAGGCAGAATTCATGTTTTCGTGCTCTGTTTTGGGGAATTTAGCATAATTTGTTTATCTTCTTCAGTTTAGGGAGAATTAATTTTAGATGCTCTTCCTAACTCCTCATCAGTCTATTCACCTCACCATAATCATATTTAAATTTCAAGCCTTCTACCTACCTTTCCCCTTAGAACCCCTGCAAATTTTGACCTAATTTCCTTGCCCTAGCTGTTTGATTCCTCCTAATCGAGCAAAACCATACACAAAATCAAAATCAAAACCCTGAGCTACTATACCTAGCCTAAAATATTCTTTCCTAAGTCATTTTGACTGTGTTCTATACGGAGAGATCCCTCTCCCGGCCTAGTAGGGCTAGCTACTTGGCTAAGCGTGGTTTGAGGTTACCTCGGGATAGCCTCTCTCAGCCTGAGATTCAATCTGAGTGATAACAAAACATAATCTTTATTCTTCCAAGCTCTCCCTCTCCATTTTATGCGTATATTTGTATGCTTTATATGCAAGGTGTTTTCTAAATTTTTTTGTTTCACTCTTAAAGGGGAAACCAATTTTATGTAACAATTCCATGAATTACCCTCATGCCAAAGGAATTTCAATTACGGACTATTTAGTAGTTATTGAAAAATGGAAGGTGATAATAAGTGGTCCCTATTTTTAGTGTTTTAGTGGACCTCAGTAAGTTTCTTGTCTCCTATAATAATTTTTGTGAGTTTTATGACTCTCCCTTTTCATTTTTAAAATGAGGGTTCCTTCGAAATATTTGGGGATTTCTTAGTAGATTCATTTCGATTTTTCAAGGGTTCACTTTTGGATTTGTCTTGAGTTGGATCTTGGCCTAAGTATTTGTATGAATTTATTTCTTTAGGCTTTTAATTGAAAATATAAATTTTCACTCTTTTTCTAGAGGTTATGTGCATATTAAATCTACAAATTTTCTTCTCTGGAGCTATTATGAATATAAATATAAAAAATGTCGCAATAATGGACAATATTTGAAATATTAATGACTCTAATAAACTAAACAAATCAAGATAAAATATGCTACAATTTGTTAATAAGTTTCATCCTCATAGGGAAATATTTTCATTCATATAATAGATCTGAAAATAACTGACGTCAATTGTAAATACATTGAAAGACATACCATGTATTTTTAAATATAAATTTTAATAAACTAACAATTGTTGCAATAAGGAATTACATAGACGGGGGGTGAATCAGTAATTGTGTGATTAGTTTTATTTTTCTTTGAATATATTCTTACTTCTTCCCACTATTTTATGTTACTTATGGGAGCATTCATTCATAATAAAATGAATAGTAAACTTGAGCTTCATGTGTTAAACAATTGTTCTCATGAACAAAACGCACACACATTTACACCAGTATTTTTCACGTGGAAATCCAAAGGGTAAAACCACCAATTTTTTGTTGTTTAAGATGTAAATTAAGCACCCACGTAATTACATCAGTTTATTTGTGAGCATCCACTCATAGGAGGAACTGAACCCCTTAGGATAGCAAGCACCAACTTTCCAAGAGGAACCAACGTCTTTGAATGAAGGCTTTGTTTCCACTATTATAATTTTCATAAAAATTTCAAACTGAAAATAGAAGCATTTACAAATAGGAAAATACTAATATGATATTTCATAGAATCAGCTTCTGATCTCGATCCTTTGCTGAATCACCAACTCCTCTAGTCCTACACAACATCACCTGTTATACTCTTCTCAGTACAACATGTGTTCAACTCTTTGATTTCTTGCAACACATTCTCTGTTGCATACCCTTTAGCTCTAGCCCTGTCATGGGGGCTTCACTCAATGAACCCCTGACATATAACGTGTGTTCTTGGTATATTAAACAATACCCTTAATTTGACTACATATTGGAAAACACTTCTAAAAATCACATTACTTATCCCCCCTACCAATACAAACCAATACAGCTTCCCAATTTTAAAAAAGCCTAATTTCACTAGATATTTTAGGTATCCATTTTTTCATTGACATTTTTGGAACCCCCTTATATTTTTTCATTAGCTTTGAGCTCCATTTTGTATACTTGCAAATATAAAAATTATTTAACCCCTATATATCCCCCAATATATTATGTCATTTTCCCCTCAATATATATCCCCTAATATCAACCCACGTTGTATGATATTGCTCCCCTGTTGAAGCCCCCATGAGCCTTGTACTATTTTCCCATCACATCCACAACTCTTTCTACTCAATAAATTCAACAATACTATCTTTCTCTACCTTGCTCGATGGCTACAATTTTTTTTTATCCACTGTTTCATATTTTACAATCATGTTTCTTCCATAGGTACCCACACCACTTGATTTTACCTATGTGTGACTTACCTTGTTGCCATTCTGTCTGCCCATTAAATTCTGTCATGAAATGAATCACAGGGATGGGCTTCTGAGTTCTTCACAAACCCACTGTGTACGCTTCCATACTAATTTTTTAATTCATTCTCTGCCTGGACACTCTACTGTGACTTACCATGCCCGTTTATTTCTTCTCAGAGTTGGATAGTACACAGAAATGGAAACTTTGCTTCTCCTTTTTTCTATTCAACAATACATGCACAAGATGAGAAAATTGTATTTCCTTATCCCATCAATTATTTTCTCTATGCTGGTGTCCTTGTTACCTTGTCTCAGTGCTTCCTCCAGGAAAATACCAACGCCATTATTCTGAATTTAATCTCCAGTTGTCAACTCATTATGGATTTCAACTCATTGAATTTTTTCATTGAAATCTCACCATATCGAAAATTACATAAAATAAATGTTACGATGTCACACAACTCTGATGTGTCTTTTGTGCTTGAGCCCTTATCTCTTGGTTTCCTTTTTTCCCCACCTAACCAAGTGCCATTTCGTAACGGAGTCCATTTTTATCGGAGTTCCATTTCCATTGTAGTTATGAGATCTTCACACTCCGATATCTCATCCTTTGATATGATGTTATTCCCACATGATTCTTCGACATGGCGCCTCCTGAGTGATGAAACATGTCATCCATATTTTCCCCATTAGGCCTCTCAGAAATTCCATATCTATCTACCACGTTTCCACGACTCCTGCCACATCATGATAATGTCACTTGCCACTTGAGCTATTTAAGGATGAATCGTCTTCTACCATGTGTCCTGCTAGAGGAGAGAGAAGGGATCCTCACATATTTGGTTTTTATTGGAATTCCTTTGTATTATTTCTCTTATGGAAACCTCGTAGTTTCTATGGAATTGCAAGCTACTAGACTTACGCGGTGTAGAGGTTCTGATATGTTCGTACTGCCGATAAGTCGATACGCTGATGCCCTGATCTGACCTCTAATGTTCCAATGCTTCCTTCTCTATGATGTTTCTATACTCCGACCTTTGATGTTTTGATATTTGGTATCTTCAAAGGCCTCCAAGCCCCGTACTTTGGCAGCCAATATATTTTCATTCCAATGACCACTTTTGGATTTCTAGGTACCCTTGTAGAGTTTATTCTTAACACTTTCTGTTGTAGACAATCTGATGCACTATTTAAGCCCTTTTCCAATATGAAATATGGCTCCAAACCTGAAGGATGATGTCAAGGACTTGGACCCAGAGTTCACCATTTTCATATTTTTATGGTTTTTCAATAAGCCTGCTACTCTCGTGATTCTGTACCAGAAACCTAAAACTTTCATTGGATTCCTCCTAGACACTTAAATTCATATTTTATGGATTTTAAATAATCTTGATGCTATGTTGATTCTCTACCAGAATCTTGAAGCTATCCTTGATCACCATTTTCCTCTGGTTGTCATCAAATTCCAACAAACTCACTAGCTAACTATCCAACAATCTCCCCCTTTGGCATTGATGGAAACACCATTAGCTTCCCCTGAGGCTAAGCATGGTCTTCTTCATTTCTCCCCTATAATGAGATCCAGTAATTTTCTCCCCCTTTGGAATCAATGGCAAATAATACTTCTTTAACACTCACCCTAAACCACTGCATCTTACTCATCCACCAATCTTTCATGCTAAGCAACTGTGATCATAAAAACTGGAATGGAATCATTTAAAAGGGGGAGTCATAATGCTTGTCTATTCCCTGAGATATTCAAAGGGTTCTCTTTCTAGTGGCTTAGTAAAGATATTTTCAAGTTGATATTTAGTGATCACGTATTCAATTCTGATAACATTGGCTGCAACTTGTTCCCTTAAAAACTGAAACTTGATAGGAATATGCTTAGTATTTAAATGCATGACTGGATTTTTAGAGATACTGATGGAACTTGTATAATCACATATGATTAGAATAAGATCAGTTAGATTCAGCTTAATATCTTTCAAATTCTGCTTCATCCATAGAATTTGTGTGCAACATGTGGCAGAAACCATATGTTATTCTTCAACAGTCGATAAAGAAATGAAGACTTGTTTCTTACTAACCCATGACACCAAGCATTTCCAAAATAATAAATTTTCACCTGAAGTGCTTTTTCTGTCATCAATATTTCCAGCACAATCAACATCAGTGTAGGCCTTCATCTTAAAATATTTTCTCTTAGCATACCACAACCCATACTCTGTTGTTCCTAGAATATATTTGAAGATCCTTTTGACAGCAACAATATGAATTTCATGAAGGAAAGCCTGAAATATGGCCACAAGTCCTACAACCTGCATGATGTCTAGCCTTGACACTATAAGATACAAAAAGCTTCCTATCATGTATCTGTATTTAGTTTGATTTAATAGACATGTCTCATCTTCTTTGCATAGTTTGCAACATGTAACCATGGGGGTGCTTAATGGTTTGAAATATTCCAACCCATCATTATTCAGAGTTTCTCATAGATATTTGGATTGGGAGATAAACACTCATTTTTGATATTGAGAGATTTGCAGTCCCAGGAAGAAGGACAAATCTCGAATCATGGACATTTCAAACTTTTTTTGCATACATTCTGCAAATTGATGCCCCATTTGTTCCATGTCAATGCCAAATATTTTTTCATCCATATCTACTACTACAATAAGTATATGGTCACCTTCAGCCTTTATGTACAAATTTCTATCAAAATTACCCCTTTTAAAACCCTGTTGCTAAAGGTATTTATCCACCCTCTCATACTATAGAGACTTTTTCAATTTGCACACAAACCCTTTCTCCATACTGAGCATAAATCCTTCTGGCTACTCAATGTAAAATTCTTCCTCAAAATATCCATTGAGAAATGCATACTTCACATCCAATTGATACACTTTGATGTTTTTGTGATTGACAAAGGAAAGAAAATTTTTAATCGATTCTATTCTAGTCACTGTTGCAAATGTTTCCTCAAAATATATCCCCTCTATTTCGGCATACCCTTTGCAGACAAAATGAGCCTTCTTCTTGATTACTTGACCATGTTCATTCATCTTGTTTTTGAAAACCCATTTGGTCCCAATGACATTTTTCTCTATATGTCATGGAACTAGCTCTCAAGTGTCATTATTTTTTATTTTTTCAAGTTCTTCATTCATAGCTTTCACCCAAACTTGTCCTCACATGATTGATTGAGATTCTTGGGTTCAAACTGTGATAGATGAGCCTAATTTGCGTAGTTTGGACTGCCAATAAGTTTCCTTCTAGTATTACCACCATGTCTTTGATCTCCCAGTATCTGACTCTCAGGATGCTCTTTTTGTACATACCTGGAAGGTGTCTTTGGCTTTGAAGTTGTTCTTGACTCCTCACACTCACAATATGATCCTATTTCCTCTTGGTCCAAAAACCCATATCTGGATTTACTTCATCCTCATAGTTTATCTTTGCCTTAGAGAATTCAGGTTTTGCACCTATCTCATCTAATATTACATCGATGCAATCCTCAAACTTCTTTATCCTCTTGATCTAATACTTAAATTATTTGCTTCGAATGGAATACCCAAGTAATATTACCTCATCAACGTGAGAGTAAAAAAATTGAATTATTTTTATCATTCCTTTGGATAAAACATTTGATCCTAAGCACTTTGAGGTTTTTAACTCATGCAGGTATCCCCTTCCATAACCCATAGGGATTTTTATTACTATTCAGCCTGAGATGAGTTCTGTTAGACAAATATACTATTGCTTGAGTTGCTTATCCCAGAAGATGTGAGATACATCAACTTCATATAACATGGATCTGGCCATTTCCTGGATAGTTCTGTTCTTCCTTTTCACCACTCCATTTTGCTATGGATTTCTGGCCACTAAATATTGTCTTTTGATGTTGTGATCTTCACAAAATTATTTAAACTCTTTTGTCTTGAAGTGAGTCTGGGTATGCTTACCAAATTGACATGACTTGCAAATTGAATTCTTAGGCCTTGACAGTCTCGAAAAACTTCTCACAACTTTAATTTTGTTGACTCTTATTAGTTTCTCAAAATTCATATGGAAAGTTTTCTTGTTCCATAATCGTGCTTCATTTGTATTTCTTAAATATCAACTTTCTTTGGAGCCATCAAACACATATACATTGTTGTGCATCCCAATTTCTTTTCCTACTAGTTTTCCATCCCTCATATTCTGAATCTCACAATCCTTGGATCAAAAGGTCACATTATAGCCATTATCACACATTTGTCTCACACTGAGTAGGTTATGTTTTATACCCTCCACATACAAAACATTTTTTGCATTTGTGTTTTGATCGAGACTGACTAATTCTTTACCCTTGATTCTAGCTGGAGCATTGTTCCCAAGGGTGAAATTTCTCCCTCTGTCTTTTTATTTAAACGGAAAAATTTTCTTGTATCCCCTGTCACGTGCTTGGAACAACTGCTATATACATACCATATGTTTTCTTGATTATGATATTATAGAGCTAGTCTACACTTCATGCTCTTTTTAGTATTTCGTTTCCACCTCGTCTTATCCATATGAGTGGATGTATGTCTAGTACTTTGGGACTTTTATAGGTATTCAAATATACTTTTGCACTCACTTGATTTGTGCTCAAAATTATTGCATTTGAAAGATTCTACTTCTTTTATTGAGGAGAGAATACATTTTGATCTTTGAGAGCTGGATTTTGAGATCTAAATTTCTGATACTTATTATATCTAGAATTTTCATCTCTTACTTTGATCATTATACAATAAATGGATTTATGTCGAAAGGTATGACATTTATAACAATGAAGATAAAATAAATAGGCATGCCTTTTGTTGAGAGTCTCATTAGTTTGTGCATGAGAGTACCTTGGATTCTCGGTTGATAGACAGATTCTCCATCGATGATCTTCTCTTTGTCCCACTACCCTTTTATTTTCATTGAATCTCTCTTGATGCTTATTTACATAACTTTGTGTTTCTTCAAATCCCGTGGACCTGAATTTTATCTTCCCCATAGAAGGTTCATGTGTCTTTGAGAATCCTAGACCTATTTTGATTCCTGACGACCTTTGGTTGTTTAGAATATGTTCTAGTTTTCTTGTACCTTCTGTAAATTTCTCATTTAGGGCTCTCTCAGTTTTTATTCCCTCTAGATCCATCCTTAGAGAGACAACCTCTTTCTCAATACTTTGAAAATTCTCTTCTCATTCATATATTAAATATTGAAGTACTTCTTCTTTTCATTTTGCTTCTTCTGGATTAACTTTTATGGAAAAAATCTCATCCTTGCATGTTCTTGATATTGTTTCCTTTATTATCTTGAGCAAGTCCTATTTTAATTTCTTGTTCTGTTCTTCTAAATTCCAACGTGCTCCTTGTTTTTCTTACAGAAGAAGGACTATACTATCTTTTTTATTAATAGCCTCTTCAAGTTTTTAGTTTTTGTAAACAAACTCCTCATTATCAAAGTTATACATACCTTCTTCAACACGTTGTAGTTGTTTCTTCAGCTACTTATTGTTTTTCCTTGGTTTCTTTAACACATCAAGAAAATGAATGAGTTTCCCTTCAAGTTCAACTACTCCTTCTTCTTCTTCCTCTTTAGAGTCAACAATACTTTGTTTATTACATTTTATTCCAAAATCCATAAGCATATACTTATCTGAATCGTCCTCCAAAGAGTATTTGATATATGAATATGGCGTTGAGCTCTCTTCTTTGGAGTAGAACCCATTTTTGTTATAGAAACTTATATTTTGTTGTTTCTGATATTTGTTCCCAGGTTTCTAATCATCTTCATTTTCTGCACTTTCTTTCTAAGGGAATTTGGACAAAAAAAATCCAACTCTTCCACAATCAAAGAATTTAAAGGGCATATTCCTTTTATATTTACCTGAGCCACGCTTCAGTTTCCTCGCTAACTGAGCCAACTTCTGATCATATCCATAGTTGGAGCACTCTTGATGTTTTTTTATCTCCTTTCCCTTTTTGGATACTTTGAACACTACATCCTTTGGTTCAAAATTCTCTTTTCCAACTCTCGTCTCATAGGTTGTGCGAGTACCAAGGTGTTGCTCCATCTTGAGATCTTCGTTAAATTAGACATTTCTTCAATAGATGAGAATTTGGCATTAAATCTCATGGGTGGAGATCTTAGGATTTTCTGTACAATCAATTCTTCCTTAACCTCTTCACCCAACCCTCTAATCATATTGGTTACTTCATCAACCCTAAGGAATTATTCTACTATAATTTCATCTTCATTAATTCTTAGGCTCTCAAACCTCATTCTGAAGGTTTGGAGTTTGGCCCGCCTGACCTTGTCATCCCATTCATGATTCTGATTAATCTCTACCCACACATCCTTAGTAGATTATAGTTAATAACCTTTACAAGTTCAGATTGACTATGACCAAAGAGAATGTCATTATTTTCTTTAGCATTATTTCCATATAATTTTTTACATATGCATAATGAAGAGGTATATCAGTGTTACACAACAATTTGTCACCGTCCCTGCCATTCCCCATCCCGCACGTTGGAGGGCTCATTCTGCGACCTGTGAGAAGAGACAAGACTTGAAAATACTTTCATTGCATCCCTCTGAACATGAGCTTTCATTTCCCTGAAGACATCTCCCTGCAAAAAACCCTAAAAATAGCTCTTTTTCCATTGGCGCGGTTCCACAGTTCAGCCCTCGTGCCAAGAGGGCAAATCCTCCAAAGAGGGCACGCCAATTGGCACTCTGTCATAGAGCCGCACCCGCGCCAACCATATTAAGAGGTGTTTTTTAAAAATAAATGGCGGAAGTTTCATCCTAAAAAATTCCTGGACTGATATCTATCTTGAGTTGGGAGGTTTGGCTATGGATTTCCATAGAGAGGAAGTGGTTTTCCACCTCTCATGGAATTTTCCTTGATGATAGGGCCAATCCCATAATTATAGGGATCCCAACTCCCCTTCCTCCATCTATAAAAGCTTGCTCATCTCCTTTGGAAGCGAGTTCCCAAGAGCTTTCACATCCTTATGCTGCAAGAACCTTCTTGATTCCCTTAAGGCCAAATCCAGGCAAGGAGACTATTGTCAAGTATCCGGAGAGAGAGGCTTGTCCCATCCTTGACAGGCTTTATCGAGACATGTTTTGCTAACGACCTGCCAAAGGAGAGTGCTGCGTCGAAGCTATGGTTGTATTCTTCTTTTGACTCATTAATGATAAGCGACTATTGGTTATGGTTCCACTCTTGTTCTTGATTATGTTCATGAGTTATGTCCTCTTCGACTGACATATAGTTGTATATATTGGATTTTATGCTTGCGTTTGTGTTGTTTCTTGCATGTGCAGGTGTCCGATCACGGAGATCATGAGGATTGTGATCTGCCAGGGCAAAGGAACGAGAGCACCACCTCTTCTACAAATGACAGCGTTGGATTCCAGGTAAGCCTTCATCGCAAGTCGGTTTATTTGCAATTAGGAACCTGCACTGTAGCGTGTTTGATTGTTGCTAGACCCGATCTGGGCTAGTAGGGATCGCTTCTGTCCGCAGAGGGGATTAACCTCTTCAACAATCAGGAACATTATATTCTACCAACACTGAAGTCCATACATCCACTCCTAGGGACACTAGGTATGTTTTCATCCTTACTTTCCAAAAGGCATATTTTATCTCATCGAAGACTAGTATTCTTCTTGAGTAAGCCTCTTGACTCTCTTGCTTTGACATAATTCCTTCTAGATCTACCTTCCAGTGGTTAGACTGTTCCTAAAGGAACTTGGCTCTAATACCAATTGTTGCAATAAGAATTACTGAGGGGGGCGGGGGGTGAATCAATAACTGTGTGATAACTTTTAATTTTTCTTTGAATACATTCTTACTTCTTCCCACTGTGGTATGTTACTTATGATAGAATTAATTGATAAATAAAATGACCAATAAAATTGAGCATTCATATGTTAAAAAATGTTCTCATGAACATCACACACACACACACATTAACACTGGTATGTTTTATGTGGAAACCCAAAGGGTAAAAACCACCAATTTTTTGTTGTTTAATATGTAAATTAAGCACCACTTAATTAGATCAGTTTGTTTGTGAGCACCCTCTCATTGAAGGCATTGACCTCCTTAGGATAGCAAGCACCAACTTTCCAAGGGGCACGAACCTCTTTGAATGTAGTCCACCACCTAATTTTTCCATTGTTCTACTTTTCATACAATTTTCAAACTGAAAATAAAAGAATTTACAAATAGGAAAAATACCAATATGATATGTCACATAATCACCTTATGCTCTCAGTCATCTGCTGAATCATCATCTCCGCTTGTCCTGCACAACATTGCATACTATACTCTGCTCAACACAACATGTGTTCATCACTATGCTTTCTCGCAACACATTCTCCATTGCATACCCTTCAACTCTGAACCTATACTCTTTTCCCAACACATCCACAACTCTATCTACTCAAAAAATTCAACAATATTGCCTTTCTCTACCTTGCTTGATGGATACATACTATCTTGATCCACTGTTGCATATTGTACAATCTTGTTTCTACCATAGGTACTCACACCACTTGAGTGTACCTATGTGTGACCTTCCTTACTGCTATTATGTTTGCCCATTAAATTATGTCATGAAATTAATCATGGGGATGAGCTTCTAAGTTATTCCCAGACCCACTATGTACACTTCCATTCTGAGTTTTTAATCCATCGTCTGCTTGGACACTCTACTGTGACTTCCCATGCCTGTATATTTCTTCTCAAAGCTCGACAATATACAAGAATGGGAGCTCTGCTTCTCCCTTTTTTTAATTTAACAAGACGTACATGGGATGATAATCCTTGCTTTCCTTATCCCATTATTTATTTTCTTTGTTCTAGTGTCCTTATTTCCTTGTCTTAGTGATTCCTATAGGAAAATACCAAATCTGTTGTTTTTCATTTAATCTCTAGCTATCGACTCATTCAAGCTTTCAATTCAATATATTATTTCATCGGAAGCTCATCGTATCATAACTTACATAAAACAAATGTTACGATATCACACAACTCTGATGTGTCTTTATCGCCTGAGCCCTTCGCTCTTAGTTCCTCTGTTCTCCACCTTACCAAGTGCCATATCATATCGGAGTTCCATTTCCATTAGAGTTATGAGATCTTCATGCTCTGAAATCCTGTCCTTCGATATGATGTCATTCCCATGTCATTCTTCCATGTTGCACCTCTTGAGAGATGACACGTGTCATCTATATTTTCCCCATTAGGCCTCCCGAAAATGCCATATCTAGTTGCCACGTGTCCACGACTCCTGCCAAGTCATGCTGACATCACTTGCTACTTCAGCTCTTTAAGGACCAATCGGCTGCCAACACATGTTCTGCTAGAGTAAAGAGAGGGGATCCTAGCATTCCTTAGTTTTTAGAACTCGTTTGTATTATTTCTCTTATGGAAACCTTGGAACTTCTATGGAATTTCATGTTACCAGACTTACATGGTGTAGAGGTTACGATATTTTTGGACCAGCGATAAGCCGATAAGCTGATGCCCTAATCTAACCTACGGTGTTGTGGTGATTCCTTCTCTTTGATGTTCCTATACTCTGATATTTGGTCTCTTAAAAGTTCTCCAAGCCCCCTAATTTGGCAAGCAATATCTTCGGATTCCAATGACCATTTTTGAATTTCTAGGTACCGTTGGAGAGCTTATTCTCAACACTTTATGGTCTAGACAATCCAATGCAGTATTTGAGACTTTTTCCAATATAAAATATGGCTCCAAACCTAAAGTATGATTTCAAGGACCTGGACCCACAGCTCACCATAGTCATCATTCTATGGCTTTTCAATAATTCTGATACTCTGGCGATTTTCTACTAGAAACCTATAGATTTCACTAGATTCCTCCTAGACACTTAAATTCATTTTTTTATGGCTTTTCAATAAGCCTACTACTATGTCGATTCTCTACTAGAATCCTGCAGCTATCATTGATCACCATTGTCCTCTCGTTGTTATCAAATGCCAACACACTCACTATCCAATTGTCCAACAACAATTGCATCCTTAATTTATGTAACCTTAACTCATGTCAAATTAGCAAGACATACAAGTGCTAGAAACTACAAAACCATGAACAAAATAGATGGTTGAAAATAAAAAACCTGCAAAATTATTCAACAAGTATAAACTTCATTTATATACATAAAGAATAAGTTCATTTGCATGTCATAGAATTTCTTAAGGCTAGTATAACCTTCTACCTCTCCAAATCCTTAGCTAGGGAAAGTAATGAAAACCATTGTTGTGACACTAAGAATCTCTAACAAGCTACCATTAGACAAGCATGCCCTACAAAGCATGATGCACCCTCACCCTCTTCACTTCAACAAGTACAAATTAAGGTTTCGTCTCAAAACATTAATTTCCAAGTCTCCATGTGATGGAGTCATAAATTTAGTATTCAGGATGCTACTAGAAACCCTCGCGACTCCAAGATAAGAGAGAAAATGAGAAAAATAAAAAGCATGAGAGATAGTAATTTACTATTTGGGAAATGTTACCTATGTTGATGTCCATGTTACCCACAGAGCATGAGAGATAGTAAGACTATGTAATAACAGATACTTGATTAGGTACAACCCAAAACTTCTTTGATCCAAACGAGAATTAATCTAAGGTTTAAATTCATCACTGAAGCTTTAGTTGGAATTATAATGTCCAAATATCTTAAGAACCCCTCATTTCGGTAGTTTCCTTCCTCCCTCCACATCGTTCTGTTAGAGCTATTAAGTTTTCTGTCTATATCCCTCCCTTTGGTACCTTCAATCGAGCTCCAATATTTTCTAGGCTGTCTCAAGTTCCTCCTCTCACCCTCTTTGCTCCCTTTTCCCTGAATGAGATAATTTATATCTAGGGAGAGGAATATGGATAGGTAAACACCTCTTCCCATAACTATATTTCAACTTCATGGAATTTGAAACTCTCTTTCAACATCTTTTCCCACTTTAATTTTCATTTTTGAACATAAAAAATATTTATTATTTAAATTTAGAAATAGAAACATTTATGTTTATTACTTATTCGTACCACGCATTCAAAATGACATCTAATTTTCCAAGTAAATTAGCAATAGTAAATTATAATATTTACAATTCACTAAGGGGTATTACAGCTGCCCCCCCCCCCCGAGCGAAACACCATCCTCGGTGTTTCGCTGGCCCTTAAAACAAGTTTGAATGTGCATCACACACGAAATCCTCATCCTCCTAGGTAGCCTCTTTCGGGATGAATCACTTCAAATTCACTTTAACCTAGGTGATTACTTGCTTTTGTAGCATAATTTCTCTCTGCTTGAGAATGTGTAGAGGCTCGATCAGAAATACTCCATCTGATTCAATATACATCGACAATCATTATGGTTTTCATTAATTTCCATCAATAATTATTTAAGAAACATATATATAATAATTCCAACTATATTACATGCACCATCAGTTGTTATTTATGTACCCAGTAAGGGCCATCACCGTGCATCACAACCCAATAAGGGTTAGAAACTTGCACTCAATAAGAGTTAGCAACATCATTGTAAGATCATCAACAATAGACATAAATAATTTCTACTTACCTAATGGTTATTCCAATCGACAAGGACTGTAATATCCCTATTTTTACTACTTTATTAGAAAGTTGAACAATACTAAAGGTCAAGTGGACCAAAAGGAAATCAATTATTGTGGACATATTTTATTATTTTAAATTTAATGAAAATAGAAATTGAATTATTGTGCAAATACTAGAGTATAATTAGAGATCAGGAATCCAAGTCCACGAGGATGGATAAGAGGATGGATAAGATTCTAAAGACTTTCCCAGATTCTCTAAAAATTCATTGGAGAAAACAATAAAAAAAATAATTATTAGATTGGAGATAAAAATCTAAAAGGATGCCTCAATAAAGTGGAAAGTTACTGGGAAGAGGTGAAATAAAACTATAAAGAGAAAAATCTAGCTTTAAAGTACTTTTGTGGAAAAAAAAGGAAATCCTAGGCAAAAAGGAAAACAACATCCTAATTAACTGGACGAAGTTATGGAAATAAGATGATCAGAAAGCATGTTTAAATAAGCCATTCCTGGGTAGACAAGAGGTTTTCTACACCTGGAAGGAATTGGTATCTACTCGGGGGGAGCTATGGAGGGAGGGCTCAAGGTTGGGTGGAAAATAGTCTGACCAGAATTGGTATGCACAAATTATTTAATTTTGTTTTGTTATTGTGTTATTATGATGAAAGTTATAGATAGATGGATTAGATAGAAAGATATGTGATAAATTATATTTTGTGTTATTAAGTAGTATTATACTTTTCTATTAGTTGTAAATTATAAGGTCTGATGTATTTAACAGAAACTACTATAACAGATATAGTGTAGTCTTGTATAGTTACACAAAAAATTATAAGAATTATACCAACTCTCAGAATGTCTAAACATCTGTAACAGGTTTAAATATGAGGTTAGGTAGGGAATTTTATTATTATATACACTGAAAAATAGATAAATACATGAGAAGGAAAGTAAATCTAGTGTATTTATCAATTGATCCATAACAACATAAATAAAAAATTTATGAAGAATGAGGAAATTATTTTCTCTTACTAAACATGAAATGAGGAATTTTAAACCATATCTTCTACTATAATATATTTAGAATATTTTAGATATCTACATAAACCATAATATTATCTAAGAAATGAAACAAAGGTTAAATAGAACATAATACATGCAGAACAATAAACATCGTTTAACTTCTTGAAATAAAGTATGTTGTATTATACTGAAACCAAGAAAGTCTGGAGACTTCTATGTACACAAATTTCTATTAAATATTGTCATAAAATTTACACAGAGTTTAGGATTCAATACCATGATTACAACCAAATTATCACTTTGAAAATTGTTCAGAATACAAACAGAGGCAGTCCTTAAAGAATTATGGACCAACCTGTGCAAATAAAATCAAAGTTATTGTCAATATATGACTTACAAAATTATAACATTGTTGTATAATTGAGAAGGAAAGGAAAAAGAGTACTTGCACATAAAAAAATTACGATAAATTAAGGAATGTCCTTAAATTCAATAAAGCAATGAATATCTAAAGAATTGGTGTTGATAATTAAACATAGAAATATTACCTTGATGGTTGAAATAGATCAGGAAAGTAATTCTACATATAAAAAAAATTTGGAAAACAATTAAACTGAGAATAAGAGGAATATAAGAGTAAGAAGAAATTAATATAAAGAGAGGGAAAAGGATTACCTGTATTATCTTCAGCAGAGTGCATGACAAACTTTTAGGAACTTGGTAAAAATTATGGTTCTTGTTCAAAGTACTGACAAACGTCATCATGCTCTATTCTTTGCAATTAAATATATCAAAATAAATGTCAAAAAAGTTATAGGCTATCAATCTGAAGTATTATGGTGTTAAACTCAATTAGAATAAATAAAAAGAAGTGGAATTTACTACACATGAGAAAGGTTGAATAATTTGAGGACAAACAATATTCTAAAATCCTCATGCAAAAACGAGGAGTTCTGAAGTAAACTCAAAAATCGAAATTCTGAAGATAAAATGAATATCAAGAGGAGTTCTGGGTTAACTCAAAAATCATAATTATGAAGCTACACCAAGCATTTGAGAGATGTAAAGATTTATCTAACGTAACTTGGGTCAGTTACCAATGAATAGTTACATTTGTAATTCAAAAAAAAAATTAAGTACCAAACGAATGACAGTTTCAACGCGAAAACCTCAGAATAAAATTGAGAAAAAAATTATATTATATAACGCAATTTATATTCACTCGGAAAAACCCAATGCCTATTAGAGAAGGGTACGATTGCCAAAATTTACTCATGTTTCTCAAAGTAGAGAAGAGCCAGGTGAATTAACGAAACCCATATTCTAACAAAAACCCATAAAATTATTTAACAAAAGGTTGTCAATACATATTGGTTGAAAGATGCAGAGAGAATTTTGAATAAAAAGACTCATACCTGGAGAGGCATTTCGATGCCGAGAAGAAAAATGATTAGGTATGAATACTTGTAGAGGGAAATTCCTTACTTTCGGCCGAGCCGTAGGTGAAGGATTCATTACAATAAAGGCAATCCCCAACCTACAATCAAAACAAAAACAAAAAAATATTATTACAGAGAATCAAAATACGAACATAAGGAAATTAACAATAAATGAAGTACTAAGATAAACTAGTATCAATGTAATACATCGAAAAATATGGAATAGAAACGATGCCAAAGGAACCCTAACAAGATTATGAAATTTCTAAATTATAGTAAGCTCAAATTTATTAGGTAACTGGGTGAAATTCTTGCCAGGTATACATCGAGGGAAAGTTAGCTTACGAATTACCTAAACTTGAAGGGATAGTGGTGATGGTACTCATCCAAAAATGTAAACCCCTGCAACAAAGCAAAAAGTTTGCAACCATAGTGAATGTATACGTATAAATTGCAGAGCATAACTATTCAAAAATGAATGTAAGAGAAGTAAAATGTATGACAGAGATTTCATATCGAAAAAACTTCAACTAAAATGAAGTATTACCTTATGAAGACGTGCAGGTATTCCCTCATGAAAACTTAACGAAAGCCAACGACCTTTTGTGTCATGGGTCTAGAAAGAATAAAAGTCGGAAAAAAAAAAATACAGTGCCAAAATAATGAATAGACCCAAACAAAATTAGGGTAGACTAAGAGTTAATTCCAAACAAAGATACGATGTATTCGTAACTGTCCACGTGGAGTGGATCAAAGCAAGGGAAATAAATCTGGTAGATGAGAGGTAAGTCTCTAGAGCCATGTGATGGCTTTAATTAACACAGTACTATTCATAAATGAGAAAAATCTCGAAAGGATAAAGTGATTAAAAGATCTGACTTCAAATCCTACGGATAGTCATATCAAATCCCCAATTACATAAATTCATATTGTTCTATGAACCAGTGTTAGGTTAATACGTAGCTTTGGTAATACGTGACAAAGCCATGAGAAATATGTAAGTCCATGCTAACTCAGGAATGGATGTATACGTGACATAAATTAGTGGTTATATACCATATTAACAATCCCACATAAGACTATAGATATTAATATGTAGTTCTCGTGCTCAAATGATAAATTTATATACGATATGGAATTGTAAAAGTTATCAATTATATATCTTATAAATTGGAGTATATATTTATGGTTAGTGGATCTGTAATAAGGTAGAATTCATTCTAAGTTCAAAATGGATCAATTGTGTCAAGTAAATGAGTACATAGGTAAATTCATATAATAAACACATTGGTAAGGTCCCAATTATAACCTTAATCAAATATAAGATATAATTATCAACTAGGGAAAGTTGATAATATAAAATCAAGTGGCTTAAGCATAGTTAAAATAACTTAGATAGAACATAGAGGAACATATGTTTTGCATTGGTAATAATAATGGAATTAAAATGTTAAAGGTATAATATAAGAATTATATTATGCTAGAGTTAGCATAAGTATCAGAAATTCCATTATATTAAGATAAAGTGGTAAGGAGATGTAGTTAATGTTAGGCTTCCAAGAAAATTGACTGAGGAAAAATATTGGAGTTTAATTCATCCATAGGAAGGGAAATGAAAAAAATAGAGGAATGCATCAAAGAGTGACGAAATACCTTAATGCATTTGACTACAATTACTCTTTAGACTATAAAAATAAAAGAAAAAAATTTAGTGGAAGAGAAATTATTAGAAATGGTATCAGATCCCAAGTTAAAATACTGGAAAGATATGTGTCCACACACAGAAAATTTAAAATCCCAAATTTTACTGTTGCAAATGTATTTAGATTTTAATTTTTTTTGCAGTAACGTAAATTCTATGAATAGTTAATTAGTGCAGAAAAGTAGAGTTGAAATTATGAATGAAGGAGATGAGTTGTATGTAGATCTGGGTGGTGTAGAAAATCCACCAAATCCAAATGCTCTGTTGTTGGATATGATGCGGGAGATGCAACGAGAAATTATTCAGCTGAGAAAGAGTAATGAAAGATTGTTGCAAGCCAACGAAGAGCAAGAAAGGTTGATCAAATAATTAACCTCCAGGTCTAGCCACGAGGGTGAAGGCTCCGGGAAAAAGAGAAATAAAGTTGAAACCAACTCAGAAGAAACTGAGGAAGGTGAAGCCTCTCGACATCAGTCCAGAAAGAAGAAGGAATTGCAAGGAGAATTCTGAAAAATTAAACCTCCCACTTATGACAGTGAAAAGGAGGAAGATGCAGAAGCTTGGCTTCTAAACAGAGTGAAATATTTTCAAGTTTATGAATATGGAAGTAACCTGAAATCCAAATTGGTTATTTACCAAATACAAGGTAAGGCTACCTTGTGGTGGGAAGAAACCAAGATGGTACATTTACTAGATGAGAAAACCGTCACTTGGAAGATTTTCAAACAAAATTTAAATCGAGATATCTGAATGAAAGATACTATGATGATAAGGCCAAAGATTTTCATGAGCTGAGATTGGGACAACTCACAATAGATGAGTTTGTTACCAAATTCACAAATCTACTTCATTATGTACCTTATATTAGAGAAGAGGAGGCTAAGGTACAATAATTTTTAAACTCTCTACCTACTATCTACAAGGAGAGAATAGAATTTGATAATCCCAAGACAATGGATGAAGTTGTGCGCAAAGCAAGACTGTGTTATCAAAAATTCAAAGGCAGAAACGATCAGCTGAAAAATTGGGAAAACGAAGAAAAAGTAAGGTGACTCTAGTGGGAAAAGAGTAAAACGAGCATACTTGAAAAAATTTGGGAAAAATCATCATAGGAAGAAGTTTAACAAAACTGGAGAAAATCAACCAGCCCAATCACAAACTGGATCTAAACAGATGGATGTAAACAAAAAGAAAGACAGAACTATAAAAATGAAGGAACCATTAAAGTGCTTGGGTTGTGGAGAACCTCATCTGTTACGAGAATGTCCTCATCGAACAGTTAAAAATATTCAAGTGTTGATAGAGGAAACTATTGTGAATGATGTGGAAAGAAAAATTCTAAGAATCAATGCTACCCTAGAAGATCTCCAAGATGAACATCAACCAACCATGGTTGAAATTGAAGGTATGATTGCTGAAAAAACTGTTTCTATTGTGAAATATCGAGGAGAAAATTTAAGCTATATAAGTCCTCAGATGGTGGAAAAGTGAAAATTAAGATCAGAAAAATTTCAGCAAGCATGGTTAGTTCAGTTAGCTATAGGAACAAAAAGAAAAGTGACCCATAAATTACCAAAGATTGTTGTAAATTTAAGTGGGTACGAAACTGAACTAAAATTAAACATTTTGCCTCTAGGTTCCTATGATGTATTACTGGGAATGGACTAGTTAGAAAAAAAGAAATCAATAGTTAATTTCTTAGACAAAATTTTACAATGTATAGATGGTGAGAAAAAACCAGTGATAGTGAAAGGAAAACCCATACCAATATCAATAAGACAGATTTCAGCATTACAGTTAAAAAGGACAACAAGGAAAGGCTGTCAAGTATATGTTGTACAAGTGGAGGAATTCGGACAACAAACTGAAAAATAAGTTGTAGAAAATTTATCGGTAATTAGAGAATTCGAAGATGTGTTTCGAGATGAAATTCCTCAACAACCCCCTAAAAGATAAATTGATTTTTCAATTGAATTAATACCTGGAGATACCCCTATCTCTAGAGAACCATATAGAATGAGTAGCCCAAAGTTGTTAGAATTAAAGCTACAACTACAAGAGTTTCTTGACAAAGGATATATCTGGCCAAGTGTGAGAGGAGCCACTATCTTTTCAAAGATTGATTTAAGGACAGAGTATCATCAAATGAGAATTAAGGATGAAGACATAAATAACACTTCATTTAGAACTAGATACAAACACTATGAGTTTGTAGTTCTACCTTTTGGGTTGGCTAATGCACCTGCTACCTTTATGTGTCTAATGAACAGGGTCTTAAATAAGTACCTAGACAAATTTGTTCTCGTATTTATTGATGATATTATAGTATATTCTAAGAATGAAGAAAAACATAAAGAACATCTCATAATTGTCTTAAAAACACTTAGAGAACATAAGTTATATGCCAAACCTAGAAAATGTGAATTTTATAAAGAAAAAATTAAGTATTTGGGTCATGTAATTTCAGAAAAAGGATTGGAAGTAGACCCAGAAAAGATACAAGCTATCATGGATTGGCATGTTCCTACTGATGTTCAAGCCATAAGATCATTCATGGAGATTGCAGGATACTATAGGAGATTTGTAGAAGGATTTTCAGCCTTAGCTGATCCTATCCCGTCGCTACAGAAGAAAGAAGTGAAGTTTGAGTGGACAACGAAATGTCAACATAGTTTTGAATAGTTAAAACTTAAACTAGCAACTGCTCCTATTTCGAAGATTTCTAATCCAAATAAATAATTTATAGTGTGTACAAGTTCTTGTGTAGAGGATTAGGAGGCATATTATTACATGAAAACTCAGTCATAGCATATGAGTCAAGAAAATCAAAGAAACATGAACATAATTACACTGTGTATGAATTAGAGTTAGTTGTTGTAATACATGCTTTGAAGATGTGGAGACATTATCTGTTAGGAAAGAAGTTTTTATTGATGACAGATCACATAAGTTTGAAATAATTTTCATACAACTTGATTTAAATGCTAGACAAGCTAGGTGGTTGTCTTTCATTAGTGAGTTTGACATAGAAATCAAACATATTAAAGGAAAATAAAATAACATTGCAGATGCTTTGAGTAGAAATTCTCATCAAGAATTGAATAGTGTTGGGTGTAGTGTGAATTTTGACATTGAAGGATTGATAGAAGAAGTAATGAGTCAAGATTCAACCTATGAAAAACTTCAAGAAAAAATGCAGAATACTGAGATATTGGGATATACTCAAAACCAAAAAGGACTGACTTGTTATAAAAATAGGTTGTACATCCCAAATGTGAGCTCATTAAAAAGTGAAATTTTAGATGAGTATCATAAACGACCCTATGCATGACATCCTCGGTATCAGAAATTGATTTCAGTGTTGAGGAAGAATATGTTTTGGCCAGATATGAAAAAATATGTGGCTAATTATTTAGCTAGATGTTTGGAATGTGAACAGGTAAAATTAGAGCATCAACATCCAGCAGGATTGTTGAATCCTTTACCCATCCCAGAATGGAAGTGGGAAATAATTTCCATAGATTTTATTACTGGGTTGCCTAGAACTAAATATCAAAGTGATTCTATAATGGTGGTTATAGACACATTGACTAAAGCTGCTCACTTTTTACCAGTAAAATATACTTTTGGTAAAGTTCAATTAGCTAATGTATTTATGAAAGAGTTTGTAAAGTTACATGGTATTCCTAAAATGATTATATACGATAGATATGCAAAGTTTACTTCAGCTTTTTGGAAGACCCTGTTTGGAGGAATGGGTTCCAAATTGAACTTTAGTACCGCATACCATCCCCAAAAAATGGACAAACTAAAAGAAAAAATCATATTTTAGAAGACATGTTGAGAATGTATGTTATGGATAGACCTACAAGGTGGGAAGACTTTCTACATCTGACAGAATTTGCATACAATAATAGTTATCAAGCCTTAATAAAAATGAGTCCTTTTGAAGCATTGTATGGCAGAAAGTGCCACACGCCTCTTAGTTGGAGTCAAACAGAGGATAAGTTAATACCTGGACCAGATGCATTACAAGAAATGGAAATAACTGTGAAGAAAATTCAACAAAACATTAAGACAACACAAGACAGGCAAAAGAGCTATGCAGATAAAAAGAGAATTCATAGAGAATTCAAAGTGGGAGATCATGTTTACCTGAGGATTAAGCCCAAAAAGAGTACTTTATATACGGGTAGTTGTGCTAAATTAGCACCATGCTACTGTGGCCCATTTGAAGTGCTAGAAAGACTATGACCAATAGCTTATAAGTTGGCTTTACCTAGTCACATTAAGGTTCACAATGTTATATATATATATATATATATATATATATATATATGATCCTACTCATGTAATTGATTGGAATGTGATACAGGTGGAACCAGAAGGGGAGTTTCTTCCAGAGCCACTTCATATCCTGGTACAGGAAGAAATTGAACTTCGGAATAGGACGGTAGCCAAGGTGAAAGTGGAGTGGAACCACTTTGCACCTGAAGAAGCTACTTGGGAGAGAGAAGAAGATATGAAGGAAAAATATCTATCATTGTTTGAAAAGTGAAGTCATATTTTTCAACACTGAGGACAGTGTTTTGTTTTAGAGGGGGAATATGTAATATCCATATTTTTACTGCTTTATTAGGCAGTTGAACAATCCTAAAGGTCAAGTGGACCCAAAGGAAAATAATTATTGTGGACATATTTTATTATTTTAAATTTAATGAAAATAGAAATTGAATTATAGTGTAAATACTAGAGTATAATTAGAGATCAAGAATCCAAGTCCATGAGGATGGATAAGATTCCAAAAACTTTCACAGATTCTCCAAAAATTCCTTGAAGAAAAGAAATAAAAAAAGTAATTATTAGATTGGAGATAAAAATCGAAAAGGATGCCTCACTAAAGTGGAAAATTACTGGGAAGAGGTGAAATAAAACTAGGAAAAGAAAAATATAGTTTTAAAGTACTTTTGTAGAAAAAATAAAAGGAAAGCCTAGGAAAAAAGGAAAATAACATCCTGATTAACTGGACGCAGTTATGGAAACAAGTTCACGGGAAAGCAGGCTAAAATAATTCATTCCTGGGTAGACAAGAGGTTGTCTACACCTGGAAGGAATTGGTCTCTACTTAGTGGGAGTTGTGGAGAGAGAGCTCAAGATTGGGTGGAAAATAGTCTTACCAGAATTGGTATGCACACATTATTTAATTATGTTTTGTTATTGTGTTATTATAATGAAAGTTATAGATATTATGGATTAGATAACAATATATGTGATAAATTATATTTTGTGTTATTAAGTAGTATTATACTTTTATGTTAGTTGTAAATTATAAGGTCTGATGTATTTAACAGAAACTACTATAACAATTATAGTGTAGTCATGTATAGTTAGACAGAAAATTATAAGAATTATACCAACTATCATAATGTCTAAACCTCTGTAACAAGTTTAAATCTAAGGTTAGGTAAGGAATATTATTATTATATACACTGAAAAATAGATAAATACATGAGAAGGAATGTAAATCTAGTGTATTTATCAATTGATCCATAATAACATAAATAAAAAATTTATATAGAATGAGGAAATTCTTTTCTCTTACTAAACATGAAATGAGGAATTTCAAACCATATCTTATACTGTAATATATTTAGAAGATTTTAGATATCTACATAAACCATAGTATTATCTAAGAAATGAAACAAATGTTAAACAGAACATAATACACGCAGAAAAGTAAACATCGTTTAAATTTTTGAAATAAAGTATATTGTATTATATTGAAACCAAGTAAGTTTAGAGACTTCTATGTACATAAATTTCAATTAAATATTGTCATAAAATTTAGACAAAGTTCGAGATTCAATCCCATGATTACAACCAAATTATCACTTTGAAAATTGTTCAGAATACAAACAGAGGAAGTCCTTAAATAATTTTGGACCAACGTGTGCATATAAAACCAAAGTTATTGTCAATATATGACTTACATAATTATAACATTGTTGTATAATTGAGCAGGAAAGGAAAAAGAGTACCTGCACATAAACAAATTAAGATAAATTAAAGAATTTCCTTAAATTCAATAAAGCAATAAATATCTAGAGAAGTGGTGTTGATAATTAAACATAGAAACATTACCTTGCTGGTTGAAATAGATGAGGAAAGTAAGTCTGCATATAAAAATAATTGGAAAACAATTAACTGAGAATAAGAGGAATATAAGAGTAAGAAGAAATTAATACAAAAAGAGGGAAAAGGATTCCCTGAATTATCTTCAGTAGAGTGCATGACAAAATTTGAGGAACTGGGTCAAAATTATGGTTCATGTACAAATTATTGATAAATGTCATCAAACCCTAATCTTTGCAATTAAATATATCAAAATAAATGTCAAAACATTATAGGATATCAATATGAAATATTGTGGTGTTAAACTCAATTAGAATAAATAAAAAGAAGTGGAATTTAATACACATGAGAACGGTTGCATAATTTGAGGAAAAAAAATATTCTAAAATCCTCATGCAAAAACGAGGAGTTTTGAAATAAATTTAGAAATCAAAATTATGAAGATAAAATGAATATTGAGAGGAGTTCTAGGTTAACTCAGAAATCAGAATTATGAAGCTACAAAGAGCATTCGAGATCTTTAAAGATTTATCTAACATAACTCGGGCCAGTACTAATGAAGAGTTACATTTGTAATTAAAAAAATAAAAATAAAATAAGTACCAAACAAATGACTGTTTCAACATGAAAACCTCAAAATAAAATTGAGAAAAAAATTATATTATATAACGCAGTTTATATTCACTGGGAAAAAACCCTATGTCTATTAGAGAAGGGTATGACTACCAAAATTTACTCTGGTTTCTCATAGTAGAGAAGAGCCAGGTGAATTAACGAAGCCCATATTCTAAAAAACACCTATAAAATTATTTAACGAAAGGTTGTCGATACATATTGGTTGAAAAGATGCAGAGATAATTTTGAATAAAAAGACTCATACCTGGAGAGGAATTTCGATGCCGAGAAGAAAAATGAGGTAACAATACTCGTAGAGGGAAATTCGTTACTTTCGGCCGAGCCGTAGGTGAAGGATTCATTACAACTAAGGTAGTCCCCAGCCTAAAATCAAAACAAAAACAACAAAATATTATTACACAGAATCAAAATACGAATATAAGGAAATTAAAAATAAACAAAGTACCAAGATAAACTAGCATCGATGTAATACATCGAAAAGTATGAAATAGAAATGATGCCAAAGGAACCCTAACAAGATTATGAAATTTCTAAATTATAGTAAGATTAAATTTATTGGGTAACTGGGTAAAATTCTTACCAAGTATACATCGAGGGAAAGTTAGCTTACGGATTACCTGAACTTGGAGGGATAGTGGCGATGATACTCATCCAAAAATGTAAACCCCTGCAACAAAATGAAAATTCTGCAACCATAGTGAATAGATACGTATAAATTACAGAGCATAATTATTCAAAAATGAATGTAAGTGAAGTAAAATGTATGACAGTGATTTCATATCGAAAACATTTCAATTAAAATGAAGTATTACCTTATGAAGACGTGCAAGTATTCCCTCATGAAAACTTAATGAAAGCCAAGGACCTTCTGCGTCATGGGTCTGGAAAGAATAAAATAATGACTTGGAAATATTCGAGACGAGGGTTTGCGGAAGAACTAGAGCCGAAACAAAAAAAAAATGCAGCGCAAAAATAATGAACAAACCCAAAAAAAATTATGGCAGACTAAGAGTTAATTCAAAACAATGATACGATGCATTCATAACCGTTCACGTGGAGTGGATCGAAGCAAGGGAAATAAATATGTTAGACGAGATGTCAAGTCTCCAGAGCCATGTGATGGCTTTAATTAACACAGTATTGTTCATAAATGAGAAAAATATCGAAAGGATAAAGTGATTAAAACATCTAACTTCAAATCCTACGGATAGTCATATCAAATCCCCAATTACATAAATTTGTATCGTTTTATGAACCAGTGTTAGGTTAATATGTAGCTTAGGTAATATGTGGAAAAGCCATGAGAAATATGTAAGTCGATGCTAACTCAGGAATGGATGTATATGTGACATAAATTAGTGGTTATATACCATACTAACAATCCCACATAAGACTATAGAGATTAATATGCAGTTCTCGGTATGGAATTGTAAAAGTTATCAATTATATATCTTATAAATTGGAGTATATAGTTATTGTTAGTGGATCTGTAATAAGGTATAACTCATTCTAAGGTCAGAATGGATCAATTATGTCAATTAAAAGGGTACATAGGTAAATTCATATAATAATCACATTGGTAAGGTCCCAATTATAACCTTAATCAAATATAAGATATAATTATCAACTAGGGAAAGTTGATAATATAAAATCAAGTGGCTAAGCATAATAAAAATAACTTAGATAGAACATAAAGGAACATGTCTTTTACATTGATAATAATAATGGAATTAAAATGTTAAAGGTATAATATAAGAATTATATTATGCTAGAGTTAGCATAAGTATCAGAAATTCCATTATATTAAGATAAAGTGGTAAGGAGATGTAGTTAATGTTAGGCTTCCAAGAAAATTGACTGAGGAAAAATATTGGACTTTAATTCATCCATAGGAAGGGAAATGATAGTAAGGGAAATGAAAAACAAACAGACCAATGCGTCAAAGAGTGATGAAATACCTTAATGTATTTGACTACAGTTACTCTTTAGACTATAAAAAGAAAAGAAAATAGTGGAAGTGGAGTTATTACAAGGACCCCACCATGTGGCCCCACTATAAATTTCAGACCCTGGAAGTACAAATTCCATTTTCACTACTTACATAGTAGTAATAATATTTCAGAAGGCATTTATTATTCTTGTCTTTTATGATAGGTTGAAACTAGTGTATTGTTGTACTAGTTAACATTACTTTGCTTTTACCTTAATTCAAATTTTACATATGCATTAGTCATGCATGACTAAAGTTTAGGATAAGTTCCTTTTCCTACCATGTTCAAGGCGACTATATTAATGTCTACTTTTCCTAAGTAAACTTAGTTATGTCCATCTTGGGCTACTTTTCTATTTTATTTTAGCTCAAAACTAGGAGTCCATTTTATAACATCCCTTCAATTTTGGCCCTTTTCCATCATGCATTATAGGTTGTTGATGAAACATATACAATTATTTATTTTATGTACAATCATGTAATTTCTCCCTTTTGTGCTTGTATGCATATTGATTGTCTCACACTCACTATGTTACTATAGTATAGTTATTTTCTTATATATCATATCACAACATGTTATTCACTTCATTCAAAAACATATTATTTTAATAAATTTGACATGTAAGGTTAATAGACAAGAATTTTATCCCAAAATGTGAATAACTAATTATCTTATTATACCCTCACATAGTAATCACACTCGTTATCATCATAAGGAATATTTCCGTACCTTTTCCCCATGATGGATTGCAACCAATGATCTGTTATTTAGGCACCATAATAATTTCATGATATCAAATATGGCACAACAAAACATTACCAAACTTCTAGGAAAATTACTTCTAATTTCCACTTTCATGGCAAATATTATTTTTGTCCCTTTTTCAAGTGGACCCAGACATGTCCACGTAAATTATCAGTCGGTTGTTTCATACAAAAGTCTTGACAATGGTTTTATAATTCAATTGGTTTTTGGTTTTTTAATTATTTTCCTTTTGATTTTTCTCGAGTAGACCATTGAGGCTAAACGCAGAAGGCAATATTAAAATAAATGACTATGAAAATTCAAGGGCATAACCTAGAGTAGTATGAGATTTCTTAAATCAACAAAATATAAAAAGAAAATTACATCACCAAATATTTCAATTGTACTTCTCTAACAAGCCTCGCCCATGAGTTTCTCTGAAATATCTTCTTGAGGTTTGTATCCCTTTCTATTTTTCAAATGATCAATTAAGGTGGGTGGAGGTTACATGGGGTCCTTTCCCCCTTGAATATTATTTTCTTGCCAGATACCTCAGCACATCATGTTAGTGTTCTTATCTTGACATATTGAATTTGTAGGCATATTTTCATTCCAATAAAGCATTTTACAAAACTTCATTTGTGTCTATAAAATTTGTGTTGAAGTTCTTTAAGGTACTTATCTGGGGTAACATTAACTGGTGGCACACTGCACTTTCCATGTTAGCACATCACATGACAACAAGCATAGGTAATTCTTGTGTCAATATGCTACCAGAATTATCTTTACCACAACTTTATTTTTTCATAATATTATATGCGACCTTTTTATTTTTTTTGGTCTATTTTAATTCAATAATTTTTCTAGATTTCGCATGGAATCTAACCCACATCTATTCTTTTTTATCTTGTTGTACCTAATTAGATCAAATATTTATTTATCATAATTATAATTAACTCTCATTTCAATCAATCAAAATTCTCTTATCGTCTTTATTTAAATCAATCTTAACCTTTCCAACCGTGAGGCGGTTATAAAATATACCAATTGGGGAATCATTCCATGATTCAATGTTACGAGTCTATAAATCACAACAATATTGAGTCCCCTTTGTCCATCAAGTGCAGAAAATTAAAAATCTATATGAATTCCTTCCTATTAAATTTCCATATTCCTAAAATTGGCTCTAATGTTTCTCACTTTATACTTACTGAATTTGGTGTAAAGATGACATCTTTCTGAGTATCAACAACATTGTTCTGAAGTGCATCCATGTTTACTTTGTATCTTGGATTAACCCAAATATTATTATCATGTCACTTTAAACTTAAAAATCTCAAATATGTGTCTCACTTCACCATTCCCGAGACTAGTCTCCTCTCCATCACAAGTTATTATGATAGCTCATCACAACTTACCTCCATTTCGCTTGTTTTTAAACAAGATTGTTTTTCAATAAATTCTACTACAGTTCTCGGTTACTTAAATTTTGCAATCCTCAATGTTAATGGTTTGTGCCAATTATTCTACTTTTGTAACTAGTCTTCTGTGAATCCCTTCATGAAGAGACTTTTTAGTGAGAAATTTCATTAATTGCCTTATCAATTTGTTTTCATCAGTCATGAAATTTGTACCAGCTAGTTTTTCACGAGTGGAAAGCTCACGGGAAACCCGGGCGCACTTCCCCAGAATTTCTGGATGGTACGCACGGTAAACCGTTTGGCCGACTTTCGGGGCCTAACCCCAAAGGACTCAAGAATCGAACCCGTGACCTCCCTCAACGGAGAGGACCACGTATTGGCTCACTACCGCTTGAGCTAACCCTTGGGGCTTGTACCAGCTAGTTATTACTACATTGGACTTATTTATACCTGAGTTACACTACTGACATATATGTTTTTATCTTTTATTTTCATCACCTTCAATGTCTGCCATATCATTTTGGTGAAAATGATTCCAACAACTCTCGCCAATTACCCAATATAACTCCAATTGACTCATATTTATACATACATTTTTTAATCATAAGCGTTTTATATCCTCATTCAACTTTGAAATTTTTTATCATTAAGTATTCATAGAGGACTTCCTCGGGTATACCAATGCACTATATATTTTTCTTTATGTATTAAAGGATTCTCAATCTCTTTTATACCATTTTCTATTCTTTATATACACTTTATTTTTGTATATTCTCTCTCTTCTTCTTTTTAAAATACAATGCATTTATTATTATGAGTGTTTCCCAATGTTTTTTTCCTTCATTTTTCAACTTGCTTCCCATAAGAAAGTTAGATTACTCTTTTGTTAGGATTCAAATTTTTATTTTCACCATCAAGTATTTCCTTCATTCACTCTCCCAGCAAGGTTCTTGGTCAAAAACTAGTATACATGAAGGAGGTAGTTTATACTAGTCAGGTGATTACTCTCCCTATGTATCTAGTGGAACAATTAAATATTTCTTCCCTTGGCACCAACAATATCTTTTACCCCTTTTTCGTACTTGTTTCCTTCCTTGAAAATCTATATTAGATGTTAAATATAAAACATATTTATGAATATCGATCTTATGAATATCAATCTTATAAATTATGTATCGAAACAATATTTTGTACAAATTAACAAAAGACTCTCACGACTATTAACAGGAAATCATCATATATAAGATTATATACTTTTTTGGGTGATTTCATATGCAACACCCCGAATTCTCTCTTAACATGCCCATGTAATGTTTTATAATTGTTTAACAATATAGGACTCGATACTTTAATTCATTTGCACATGTATATGTCTCCTAATGTTTCTACACATATACTTCCCCGTCATTACAAATCATAAACTTCTCTTTACTCACTATCCAACACTCACGAGATATGATTTACTAATTAACACATGTTAATACTTAAGTCATCCAAACAATTGTTTTCTCTCCTAGGTGCCCAAAATATGAGTTATTGTATGTAAGCGTACCCCAACAATAATTAAATTAGTATTTTGATAACTTAATCACGTAATGGAATTTATTTCAATGTACTCATGAAAATATTTTCCACTTCCCATTTCCTTGGCTTTATAACCTAGAAATTTATTTGGTTTCTCATTTATTGTTCATTGCGAGCTCTCAATTGGTGATTTTATCCCTCAATTGTACATTGTTTTAAAAAAACATACTGGATATGGACCAGGTTTCTTCACCTAGATGCACCCACATCTCAGGATTTGATTTAGAAAAGGGTGCAGAATTTAGTCTTGTAAGCAGGGTTCCCATATTCCAATTCTTCTTTTATGTGGAACACAACATAGCTTTTTATTATTTCCCCTTAAATAGGCCAAAGTGTTGAACCCTTTAACTCTGATAAATTTGTAATTTACCTCAACATTTTTTTATTTTTTTTGTGTTACCATTACTTATAATTTGTAAAATTAGTATGTTAAAGTTTTACTTATTAAGTTTTCCTTTGCTTTATTGTTTTTACTATGGGATACACATTGCATCTATGTCAATATTTTATTAACTCCATTTATGTCAACCTTTGCAATGTATAAAATTCTAATACTTAGTTCATGGTAATAATTTCATTATGTATTGTTTGCGATATTCTATGTTTGCATTGGTACTAGGTAAGATTGTGTAAAGTATTGGGAACTTTTAATCATTATATTGCCTTATATCGCTTTGTATTACACAATAGAACTTTATAATTCACTTTCCCTTGGGTGGCTATTTTCAATTTTCAGGATACTACTAGTTGGCACCACCCAGGGATTTGGTCACCTTGGGATGTGAGTTAGGACATCAATCAATGATGAAATATCTTAGGGTTTGCATCAACAATGAGATGGAGAAGAAGTGGTTAGAGAGTAACCTTTTTCCTCCCCTCACATCATTCCCCACTCATTTTCATTTTCACCTCTTATTTCACCTCTTTCCGAAACTAGCTCTGCAACTTATTGTTGCGACCTCTGTTGGTGCCTATGAACATCATTGTCATACTAGACTGTAAACACCTCTCTCAACCGGATAACAGTGAGAGAGAATTTGTTTGTAAAATGTAAATATATTATGAGTATAATTTAAATTTAAATGGGAAAAATAATATTTTTTAATTAAATAAATTTAATTGATATTAACACTTTATAATAATTTTATCTTACCATTAAGGTACTATTCTCATTTATTTTCAAATTATTTTTTGTGTAGTTAAATTTGTTGCAACTATCCCATGAACATGTATGTAATTGAAATGGAAGATGATTATGTATACAATTGCAATGGAAGATGATTATGAATTTTTTCATTTAGTTATTCAAAAAGAAATAAAACACCATAATAACATTTGAGGGGATAATATCGGTTATTTAGTTGTTATTTTTTGCAAGGTGTTATAATAAAAATTTACCCTTTTATAATTTATATAATGTTTATATTATGTTGAGATGTTAGATTTTGTTGTTCAAGGAGTTACTATATTGAGAGTTACTATATTGAGAGGTACATTTTACATTTTAGTATGAAAGAGATTGGTGATTTTGTGCATGTTTAACTTTGAAATAAAAATAAATTTCTCTAACTAAAAAATGATGTCGGTTATAATTTAAAAAAAATGAATATACTTGTATAAATGATTAAAAATATTATATCTGAGAATGAAGGGAATGTGCTAAAAATATGCCACTTTCACTCTACCATAAATAAATTATTTCAATGTCCATTTGAAAGAACTTAATTTTATATGCCAGAAAATTATATATTTCATAGCAACAGAACACATATAATATGCGTAAACACAAACACAGAAAACATATAAAACAAGAGAGACACAGATATATGTGGTTCACCCAACTTGGGCTACATCCACGGAAAGAGACAGTCCTTCCTTTATATTATCCAGCAAAATGAAGAAACACAACCTATAACAGATCCATTGTAATATCCTCTTCTCTCTCACGCAATCCCCCTTTCTATTTCTTGTTCAGATTATACACATGATACACACCCACAATACAATTCCCTCATACAATAGAGATTGATTATTCCCTCTACCATTAGATCATCCGCATAATGAACGACCCAAATTGACTACGAAATTACAATCTTTTACAAGGAAAGTTTACATTTGTTTTTAGCTTCGGGGACGTTGCCCCAAAAACCCTCGCTAGGGGTGGGGGGGCTCCAAAAGGGCGCCATCGCCCCCCCTTAGACCCCCCTGACGGTGGCCAGACAATGGGCAGTGTTGCCACCCTGTTAAGAACATGGGTCCAACAGGACGATACATCAAAATAAGGAAGATAATGAGTCTCCAAACTGAACATTATATTTATTGAAAAATTAAGTAATTCAACATTAAAAAAAAAATTATATTTAAACTTTAAAAATAAATTTGAATGTAAAACTTATATAAATTATTTGAATATCTATGTTATATATATATATTATGTAGTTCACGAACCGATGATTGCTATGTCCACGAAATATCTGTACCAAAGATCCACCTGAAGGTATCACTTTATGTTGGCTCAACCACAGAGCTTAACCCCAAAGAGTATCGAGAGAACTAAACTCTTGACCTCTCAACAAAAAAGTCGCTGTAATGTTGGTGTGTGTGTGTGTGTGTGTGTGTTGACCCATGAGACTTAGAGGAGATGGTGATAATGCTGTGAAGGCAGACTGTGATGTAAAGGTCATTGGTTCGAATCACCATGGGAAAAAATACAGCCATGATAAATTTTGGTGTGGTCTAGGTCGGGTACGATCCCTCAGTGATTTTGGCTACTTAAGCCACACATTAGTCATGCTAGTTATCTGAAGACTCTCTCTTACACACACACACACACACACACACATATTTATATATCTGAAGACTATCTCTCTCTCTCACACACACACACATATTTATATATCTGAAGACTATCTCTCTCTCTCTCTCACACACACACACACACACATATATATATATATATCTGAAGACTCTCTCTCTCTCTCTCACACACACACACACACACACACATATATACAGATATATATATATATATATATTTGAAGACTCACACACACACACACACACACACACACACACACAGACATAGAGAGAGAGAGAGAGAGAGAGACTTAAATGAATTACACATTTCCCTCTTATTACTCTCTTATTACAAAGTATACAAAAAAATCAATTACTTCGTAATAAGAATAATAAGAAGGAGAGGCTTAATTCATTTAACTCTTGATATAAAATTAATACATGGCATTTAAAATTATGAATAATAATAAAATTCAATGTGGGTTACAATAAAATATTTTAATATATAGAATTAATGAATTTTGAGGTGTACTTAAAATATATTAATTAAAAAAATAATTAATTTGCACAACGTCCATAAATAAAATAGTTCAATGCCTATATTAAGTAAAAAATTGTAGTCTTAACTATTTATATATTATACATGATTTTGAAATACGACATAAATAAAATATTTCAATGCATATATTAAATAAAATGTTTCAGGTCTCAGGCAATGTGCTCTGTGGCATATGGCTTCACGCGGCTAGGGTTTCCCTAGCTGCTAAAAATTTTCTTGCAAGGCTGGTGTAAGTTTTAAGCCTACTTGGATGGTGATGATGCAAATGCATGGGTCATTGAGTAGTGCATGAATCCACTACTTTGAAATCCCTCGAACTGTAGCTTTACTTGTTTTCATTGTCGATAATGTTTGCTCTTTGTTGGAGTGTTATATTCACTATTCCATGGAGGAGGAGGTATCATTCAGAGCCCTCGTTCATGATAAAAAACCTTGTGAGACTTCTTCTCCCCCCCAAAAAAATTGCGAAAAATTAGCTAAGATCACTGCGGTGGAAAACTCTCTTTCAGATCCATGCAAGAGAGCCTTAAAAATGTCTGTAATAGTGTTGGTTGACAAGTTTATGGGCTTGTGGATGAATCCAAAAGTTGTTGAATCCTGGATCGCAAAACAATGGCCCCCCAAGCTTCAAGGTCAAGTAACTTATTTGCAGTTGGAAGGGGCTTTTGTGTCTTTTTGTTTCTCAATAAAATGGAAAGAGAATTCATTTTGAGATCACGTATGTATTTCATGGGGTATAGAGGCCTCTTTATCACTCCTTGGACTCTAGATTTCAATCTATATTCCGAGATCACTTTAGTGGCAGTGAGGGTTCAACTTCCACACCTCCCTCTTCATATGTGGGTGCTTGATGTACTAAAAGACATTAGAAGCAAGCTGGGTCATTATCTAGATAAAAGGAGGTCAATCTTCTAATGTTCGCATTTGTGTAGAGGTAAACCTCAATGATGGCTTACGAGGGGCCCTAAAGATAAATCTTTGAGAGTGGATCCATATTCAAGAATTAGAGTATGAGAAGATTCCTTTCAAATGCATCGAGTGTCATTCTCATGGACACTTTACCGAAAAAATTCCCCAACGCAAAAAATATGAGATGGCCCTAGCCCCTATTTTAAAGAGGTGAGTTTTCAAATAACACAAAAGAGAAAAAGGAATCAACAGAAAAAGGTTGAAGCTAGAAATAATGTTGTTGAAGAAGATTCAATACTAGCACCTTCCTTCAACCAAAACTCTTTTGAGGCTCTTCATGATCCAAAACAAGAAGAAGATACCCCTATGGATGAATCCCCAAATGAGGATCAAGGAAAAAAAGAAGTGTCGGTGGAAAACGAAGAGAATCTCTCTTCATGGGGCGACCCTCCTGATCTAGAGTCATATTTTAAGCAAAGAGAATTGGAATTGACACCCTTTTCTATTGTGAAGATGAAGCAGGCTACCAAAATTTTTTACATGAAAGCTATGGAAATTAGATCAGCCCATGCAAAATCATGCACGAGAGATAACACTAAAAAATCCTTCTCCTCGAATGCAGTGGAACCACCTCTCAGAAGAGTTGGGAAATCAAATAAAGAAAAACGAGAAAATTAAAATAATTCTATCTTGGCTTCAGGATCCCAACTTCGCTTAGGATCTTTACTCCAAAATTCTCTCAAATAGCTCAATGTATTGTTTTCGCATTCTCTAAGCATGTATAAGGACTCAGCTGTAGTATTTGTAGAAAATATTGGATCTCTCTGCCATGAATTTAGTCATTACCTCAATGGAAGATCCCAGAGAAGAATGACAATGCATTGAATTTGTCATGTATTTGTTGTGACTAGGTGCATATTTAACAAAATCACTACTCATTTGTGTCAAAAAAGAATGTTTGAGTCTCAACTATATATATATATATATATATATATATATATATATATATATATATATATATATATATTTAAAAAATGAAAAACAAATCTTATACTTAAAACATTTGAAGGAGTCTTTCTTTTCTACATTTTGATTTGTTTTCATGTAAATTTTTTAATAAATTTTGTCTAAAATCTTTTAAAATTGTAAGTTTAAATTATGTAATTTGCATAATCCAAATGTCCAATAAAATTTTACGCATTATATATAGATTTGAACATGTAACCATTATATACCCAAAAACCCCACTCTCTACCAACTAAGCTATACACCCAATACTATATGTATCCATCTTATTACTTATTCATTAGACTAAATCTCTACCCCCAGCGAATAAGTGTCGACCCTAAATTAACGGATTAGGTGCTCCTTCTACAACCACCCAACCAGCATGTGTGTGACCCATATCTATTACCGAGTCAGCAAACCAGCAAGCAAATTATCTATATATATATATATATATATAATTTTTTTACACTTCAAAAAAGGTGCAACTAAAAGAATTTGATATCCTTCAACCCCTACCTACCCTTGCCCCCATGCTAGATCCGCGATTAAAGTGAACTATACTAGATTTTATGTAATTGAAGATAGAATATTTACCGTCATCTTTGCAATTCTTTTTATGTACTTAAATTAATGAAATATATGTTATTTAATTAATTAAATATTTTTATAATATAAATAATAGATCTGTTGTGAAATTTGTGAATTTAATAATTATTTTGTTAAATTAGTTAATTAAATTTTTTTATGATATAGATGTTAAATTGATAAGACTGTACATCAACTTTTATCAAATATTCAATTATTTAATTTATATGAAATTTGTTCCGAAGTGCTGTTACGAGTACATAGTGGAGGATGATGATCTTGAAGTTTTGTTTGAACGGCGTTAAGAAAAGATAAACTTCAATATCAGAAAGAAAATATAAATTATGTAGATATTTTTGCAAACTTGTAACATAAGTAAAAGGTCGTTGAGATGGTATGATGCTGCATCAGTGAATTATTTTTTTTTACACATGGTGAATCGGTAATTTTTTAGAGTAATCTAGGGGAGACCCAGGATCAATCTTCATGGTCGCCAATATAACACCAGGATATATCCGACAGCCTGCAAATCAGATATAACAGATCTTATGATCCAGCAAGAGCCCAGACCCCTCGGAAAAGGGGGAGCCTACTCCTTGAGCCAATATCATAGCAAGCTATATACTCAATGAGATTTGAACTGCGGTCTCTTGGATTTCACTAAAGAAAATTTTCCGTCAAACCACACATCACTGCATCAGTGAATTATTGCCAAACGTCCCTCTGAAAAGTGAAAGATACCAAGAAAATTGTGTCGGCCATTCGCTGGGGTTATATTCCTTGTCAGTGGTCACTCATTTATCTAAACTCCTCAGAAGTTCCACAAGTCGAGAGAGATGTCCTCATCCTGCAGCGCTTCATCCTGCCAACTCGGAATGAAGTACAACGCGCAGGTGGAAGATATGCGAGAGAGGGAGTGTGGCAGCGATATATTCAAATCTTGAGACTTGTCTCCATGTACGCTGTGGCCCACCACAACTCACGAGACAACAACGACTCATCCCCTTAGTGGTAACGTTGGTGTATATAAAGCCGAGTCTGAATTCTTCATCGCCTCTGTGCCCGACCGGGCCAACACAAGTATACAAAAATCTCTCTAAACCTTCAAAAATAAAAAATTAAAGTTCGTTTTCGGAAATGTTGGAAAATGGTTTAAATTGAAGTTCATGGTAAGGCCACATTCATGCCAATAGTATTATGTTATTATATAGTAATGAGAAAAATATTATAGGAGGATGGAAAGTTTATTATAAGTTTTAAAAGAATTATAAATTGGTTGATTTTTGGGTTTGGAGTAAAAAAAGCTTTATATGAGTGTGAGGTTGAGGGCTACTTTATATCTAGAGAATTGTGGAAAAATATTAAGATGATCCAAAAGAAATTTATAACCTACAACCTCAAGATTAAAGGAAAAACTCCCTACTCTATTCTCTTGGTTGCTACCTATTGAAAGCATGCCCATGTTTAAGTATTTGTAGAAGTTGTACAACATAGATTCTAAGAGGCTCTCCAAAATTACTTCCAACTCTAGTCTAAATCCCCACTTTCCACTTAAGCTACGTTGACATAAAGATGTCTAGTCTTGACCCAATCATTGGGGGATAAAAGGAGATCAACTTGATGAATAAGGATGAAATTAAAAACACCATTACTTTCAAATTTAAGGATAAGTTGTGCCATGATCAACCCCACTCTTGGTTAAGGATAAGTTGTGCCATGATCAACCCCACTCTTGCTAACCAGAATTATCTTATTGTCTTGACTAGTGCTAAGTAGAAAATGAGTATTGCAAAGATAAAAATTATTTCTCATGATCTTTATTGTGAAACCAATCGTTGGTCTACACCAAGACACCTTGGAATAAGAGAATCTACCCCCTTTGTGATATTAAGAGAGTTAAAGATGAAAATCATTTTCTTTTACTGACATTGCTCTCCTTTGCAAAACATTTGTCATACTACCTTCCTTCATGACTTAAGAGCTTCCATTTTAAGGTTTTATAGACCATATTGATCTTTGTGAATAATAATAATCATCATCACCATCATCATATTATATATATATATATATATAAAATAAAAAAAATTATAAATTTAAAAAATAAAAAAAAAATATAATTTTAACTAAAAATTATTTAAATAATAAGGAAAATTATAAATTATAAATTTATGTGAATAAAATTTAAATATTTATTTAATAAATAATTTTAATATATATATATATATATTAATTAATTAATTAATTAATGTAGTTTAATTAATAATTATTTTTTGATAATTTTTTATTATGTTGATATAAATTTCTGAATATATATATTGTGTAAGAGTTCATTTGATATATAATTTTATTATTTAAAATATATTCTGAATGAATAACTAATTTTTTTTTAAAATCACTTAAATTATATATATCATTTGAATTATTATTTAAAAAATCCTAATTAAATTCGGAACAAAATAAAAATATACCCTAAAATAATAAAAACATCTTACTACATATTTACATAGAGAGATATATAAAGAATGATGTTACCATTAATGCTCTGTCACGGCTTATGGATATAATTTTAACTTTGCACGATATTGCGAGCGTTTTGAAATTTGCTACAAGTATTTACTTGTCCATCGAAAATTTGGGGAAGGTTACATGTTTTTTTTTACATAATATTTTAGGTTCACTGCAAGTTAATGCAGGGTTAAAGTAAACAATAGTAAAGAAATAGTAAAGAATGACTTCAATTTAAAAAAAAATATTAATAGAATTGGGAATAATATCTTGTTTTGATATAAGTCCTTTACCATTATTTATTAAAACAGAATTTTGTAAATCTAAAAATCTTGAAATTTTGAAATTTGAAACAGTGATCAATGACCTCTCAACCGATAAATTAACAAGTGACAAAATTATAACTGGTGCTAAAAGAATTTTGTAAATCTGAACATCTTTAAATTTGAGACCATGACCAACGACTCCCTCTACCCTATAAACCCTCAAGTAATTTAACAAGTGACAAATTTACAACTGGTAACTTAAATGCTTAAATTTTTTTACCTTATCACTTCTAACGTTACAGAATTTTCAATCACCATTAAATACGTTTACAAAACATAATAATAATTAAAAAAAAATAATGCTTCACATAATAATGCCTATAATTATTATAGTAATGCTTTTTGAAAAAATATATTTGCACGGTACTGCCAGCGTGTCAAATTTCCTGTCTATATCGTGAATTTTGTTACGGGTATTGTGTTATGACATGTACACAGTGTTTTGATATGTATTATGCTTTACTGATTATGATTCTTGTTGAGATTTC
Source organism: Pinus albicaulis (assembly GCA_034641835.2). Taxonomy (NCBI): domain Eukaryota; kingdom Viridiplantae; phylum Streptophyta; class Pinopsida; order Pinales; family Pinaceae; genus Pinus; species Pinus albicaulis. The sequence goes on along the minus strand of CM076579.1, from coordinate 306,567,488 downwards.
TTTTAATTAAATTTGGAGAAAATCTTATGAATGTGACAACAATAGGATTTGTTGCTAAATTGACTCCATCTAATAGTGATGTGGAGTTATTGCATCCTATTTTGTTGTGAGTGAATTTATGATTCAGTTTCTACTCCCAGCTATAAAATGTAAGCCCGTAGAGGCAAATGAGCATGAAAGATGTGAGGTGACTAGAAGAGAAGTGTAGATGAGAAACTCTGCTGTTGTAGTTCTCCAATTGATGAATGAGATTGCCGATGCCTCTGTTGGTGGACATAGCCCAGATTGGTTGGGTGAACTATGTTAAATCTTCTTGTCTTCATGTTTTAATTGTTGTGTGTGTTTTGATTGTTTATTTAGTTTCCGTTGTGTTTTGCTCTAAAATTGGTATCAGAGCGCGTGAGAGCAAGCATTGATCTGAGTGCTTGGACCGTGGGTGGAGAGCTGCCGTCCGTATGGAGGAGCCACAGCAAGGCCGTGAGGCCAGGATCAGATCAAGACTGTTGAGCAGCGTCGTGAACTGTGGTTAACATGGCTGTGTAAGTCGCTGCTTTGGTCATGCATTACGTGTTGTGGGTTGCCTAGCTGCCAGGCCGAGAGCTGGAGCTGCGTTACATTGAGAACTTTGCGCACGCTGTATACACAAAGAGCAGAGCCGTTGTTGATTTGAGTACCCTTGTTAATAATTCTGAATGCGGAGGTTTGATGTCAGTGCGGCTGGGTTGGATAAGGCTGCAAATGCTGGACAAGCCGTGAGTTGGCTTGTGAATGATATGGTAAGAAGGCTGCATACGAAGTCTGTTTAGTGTCATGTGAGCCTGCTGTTTAGTTCAACCATGAGTTCCTGTGCGTTGAATCGTGTGGTGGACCGTGACTGCGTTTAACGCAGAAAGTTGCAAACTTTAAATGATATCTGAACTAGAACTTCAGTGGAAATTGTTGTGCGTTGATAGCCATTATGTGCTAGATTGTCGAGCAACCTGTTGTAGTTTGAACTGCCCATGAAGAAGCTGTGAATTGGAGGTTGACCAGCGCCGAGAGTTGGTGGTTCGAAATTGAGTGACGCCATTGAGCCGAACATGGACCATGAGATCGGCTGTGAGAGTCCATTTTTAAATCGATTTTTTGAAATGCAAATATATATCGATCTATTGTTTCATATATAGTGAGTGCTAGTGCCCATATATTTCGATTTATATATATTTTATATATGGTGGCACTTAAACAAATCGATATATTTTATAAGGTGGCACTTCATTGTTTTAAAAGTTTTTTTTAGAATCGATTTGTATGCTAAATTGATATTTTATGAATCGATTTAAATGGGGTTTATAAGAATTGTAATATCGATTTACATTGTAATATTGATTTTTTGTAATATGCCATTATAAGGGCCAGGCAGAATATATCCAAACCAGCTAAAATAACATTTCAAGTATCTTAAAAATTATTTGTTGTTGATAAGTGCTGTGAAGATTTCCTTGTGCTGCATGAGAAGACAAGTTAAGCTATGTCAAAAACACAAAGTGCTCGATTTGAGATCGAGAAGTTCAATGGGAAAAACAACTTCGAGATCTGGAAAGTTAAGATGCATGATCTACTCGTGCAACAAGGCATGGTGAAGGTGCTTTTGGGCAAAGCCAAACAACCTTTCGCCATGACAGATGATGAATGGAGTGACATGGATGAAAGAGCACTGAGCGGAATTCGATTGTGTTTGGCGGATGATGTTTTGTTTAACATCGTGTCAGAGAAAACTGCTGCTGGTTTGTGGACAAAGCTTGAAAAGCTGTACATGACAAAATCCTTAACTAATAGGATTCTTCTGAAGAGACAGTTGTACAGCTTGCGCATGAAGGAAGGTAGGACGATAACTGATCATCTGAATACCTTTAATACTCTCTTGGTGTAGTTAGAAAGTATAGAAGTAAAATTTGAATCAGAAGATAAAGTTGTAACTTTATTATGCTCGTTTCCCGAGTCATGGGATCATTTTGTTACTTCTATAAGTCTTAGTTCATCAGAAACCCTTGAGTTTGATGATGTTGTTGGAGCTTTGCTATCTGAAGAAACAAGGAAAATGTCAAATTCATAAACCTCTACATCAGCAGAAATGATGGTTAGAGGTTGTTCTAAAGAAAGACGCTTCAGTAAGCAGAACAAATCGCGGTCAAAATCGAAAGGGAAGATGAGTAAGGTAAAGTGCTGGTTTTGTGGCAAATCGGGACATTTGAAGAAGGATTGTTGAAAGAGATATCAAACATCCAAAGGAGACTCTTCGACACAGAAGAAAGAAGCAAACACGACAGATACAGGTTCGGCATCCGTTTTAGGTATGAGTGATGACATGTTATCAGTTAGTTTGTCTAATCATGATCAACATTGGTTGTTAGATTTTGGTGCGTCAAATCACATGTGCATTCATAGAGAGTGGTTTAAATCTTATAAATCAATCAATGATGGAGTTGTTTACATGGGAAATGATGTCTCATGTAATATTGTGGGAATTGAAAGCATCCAGATTAAAATGTTTGATGGGACAAATAAAATATTAACTGATGTAAGACACGTGCCTGAACTCAGAAAAAACCTCATTTCTCTAGGAGTGCTAGACACAAATGGATATAAAACCTTTATTCAAGGTGGAGTAATGAAAGTTTATAAAGGAATTTTACCAGTAATGAAAGCAAAGAAGGTTGGAAATCTTTTTCAGTTAGAAGGAAGAACAGAGTCAGATCATTCTTCTACAGTATCTGAAAATGATAGTAATTCTATTCGTCTATGGCATCAAAGGTTGGGCCATATGAGCGAAAGAGGATTAAAATTTTTATCTCATCGTAAGTTACTTCCTAGTTTAAAATCTTCTAAGTTAGATTTCTGCAAACATTGTCAATATGGGAAACAAGGCAAGCAGAAGTTTAAAAATGGAAAACATACTAGTAAGGGAATCCTTGATTATATCCATTCTGATGTTTGGGGTCCATCTCCTACAACCTCATATGGAGGATCGTCATATTTTGTATCTTTTATTGATGATTTCTCTAGAAAAGTATGGGTCTATATGTTAAATAAAAAGTCTGATGTATTCACAGTTTTCAAACAATTTAGAGCATTAGTTGAAAACATCACTTGAAGAACCATTAAATGTTTAAGAACTGACAATGGTGGTGATTTTACTTCAAAGGAATTTGATAATTATTGCAAGGACGCTGGGATCGAAAGACATAGAACTACTGTATATACTCCGCAGCGAAATGGAGTTGCCGAATGCATGAACAGGACTCTCTTAGAGAGAGAAAGAAGTATGCTTAGTAACACCAATTTGCAGAAGGAATTGTGGACAGAAGCAGTTTCTACGGCTTGCTATTTGATAAATCAATCACCATCAACTGCAATAGGATGAAAAATTCCTCAAGAGGTATGGAAAGGTCATCCTTGTGATTATTCTAAACTGAAAGTTTTTGGTTGTGGTGCATATGCTCTAGTTCCGAAACATCAGTGTTCTAAATTAGATCCTAAATAAAAAAGATATATCTTTGTTGGATATGATGATGGGACTAAGGGATACAGGGTGTGGGATCCTACTACTCACAAGATCATCATTAACAGAGATGTTAGATTCAATGAATATTCACTCGATAATCCAGATGTAGATGATAAATTGGAACAGGAAAATGTATCTTTGTTGGATATGGTGATGGGACTAAGGGATACAGGTTGTGGGATCCTACTACTCACAAGATCATCATTAACAGAGATGTTAAATTCAATGAATCTTCACCCGATAATCCAGATGTAGATGATAAATTGGAAAAGGAAAATGTACCTAAGATTCAACATATTTAGTTTGAGACCAGTTCAAATACTGATGATAGTGCAGATCATGAACAAGTTTCAGATGCAGATCATGAACATGTTTCAGATGCAAATCATGAATAATTTCCTACAGATAATAATCAACAAATTGTGGAAGAACCATAAACATATTTAAGGAGATCCACGAGAATCAGACGTCCTCCTAAAAGGTATGATGATTATGTTACTTCAGTTGCTTTAACCGCTAATGATGATGAACCTTTGTGCTATCAGGAAGCTGTTGAAGGTTCTAACAGTAATAAGTGGAAAGAGGCTACGAAGGACGAGATGAAGGCATTAGACAATAATACCACATGGGATCTGGTGGAACTTCCTAAAGACATAAAAATTGTGGGATGTAAATGGGTTTACAAATTGAAAAGGGGTGTTGATGATACAGAAGACAGGTACAAAGCAAGGCTGGTCACGAAAGGTTTTTCTCAGAAAGCAGGAATTGACTTTCATGAGATATTTTCACCAGTTATTAAAATTGTTTCAATTCGGATTGTCTTAGCATTAGTTGCTTTACTTGATTTAGAATTACAGCAACTAGATGTTAAAACTGCATTTTTACATGGAGATTTAGATGAGGATATTTACATGGAAAAACCAGAAGGGTTTGTTCAAAATCGCAACAAGAAATTTGTTTGCAGGCTCAAGAAATCATTGTATGGTCTGAAGCAGTCACCTCGACAATGGTACAAGAAATTTGATTCTTTCATGATGAGTCAAAATTATATAAGAAGTGAATATGATCATTGTGTTTACTTTAAGAAATTGAGTAATGGCATGTTCATTATCTTAGTGTTATATGTTGACGATATTCTTTTAGCAAGCAAAATAATTAGTGAGATCAACAGGTTAAAGGCCCAGATGGCTAGGACGTTTGATATGAAAGATTTAGGAGCAACAAGATAGATTTTGGGCATGGAGATTTTCAGAGACGGGAGCAATGGTAAGCTGTGGCTATCACAATAGAATTATATTGAGAAAATACTCTTGAGGTTTGGTATGAACAATGTGAAGCCTGTTTCAGTCCCTTTAGCTTCCCATTTTAAGCTTTCTTCATGTTTATGTCCTAACACAAATGAAGAAAAGAAATATATGTCTCGAGTTCCATATGCCAATGTAGTAGGTTGTTTGATGTATGCGATGGTTTGTACACGACCAGATATTTCACATGCAGTTGGGGTTGTCAGCAGGTATATGGAAAATCTAGGAAAAGAACATTGGTCAGCAGTGAAATGGGTGCTTTGGTATCTGAGAGGCACAAGTGATTACTGTATCACTTATAACAGAAGTAGTGAATTTGTTTGCGGATATGTTGATTCCGATTTTGCAGGTGATTTGGATAAGAGAAGGTTAACTTCAGGATATGTCTTTACTCTTGCAGGTGGAGCTATAAGCTGGATGTCAAAGCTACAAAACATTGTTGCTTTATCCACTACAGAAGTAGAATACATAGCTACTTCACATGCTTGCAAAGAAGCGGTTTGGTTGAAAGGTCTGTGTTGGTGAGTTTGGTAGGTTGCAGGACAACATCAAATTATTTTGTGATAGTCAAAGTGCAATTCACTTGGCTAAAAATCCGGCCTATCATAGTAAATCAAAGCATATACCTATCAAGTACCATTTTGTAAGATAGGTTATCACTGAACAAGGAGTCTCTCTTTGAAAAGTGCATACAAAGGAAAACTGTGCAGACATATTCACGAAACTAGTTTTATTAGAGAAGCTACGATGGTGTTTGGCTTCTCTTGGCTTGCAGAAAAGATAAAAGTAATAATGGAACAAGGTATTAGGCTAATTTTTGTCAAGGTGAAGATTGTTGAGATTTCTTTTAATTAAATTTGGAGAAAATCTCATGAATGTGACAACAATAGAATTTGTTGCTAAATTGACTCCATCTAATCCTGATGTGGAGTTATTGCATCCTATTTTGTTGTGAGTGAATTTATGATTCGGTTTCTACTCCCAGCGATAAAATGTAAGCCCGTAGAGGCAAATGAGCATGAGGGATGTGAGGGGACTGGAGGAGAAGTGCAGATGAGAAACTCTGCTGTTGTAATTCTCTAGTTGATGAATGAGATTGCCGATGCCTCTGTTGGTGGACGTAGCTCAGATTGGTTGGGTGAACCACGTTAAATCTTCTTGTTTTCATGTTTTAATTGCTGTGTGTGTTTTGATTGTTTATTTAGTTTCCGCTGTGTTTTTCTCTACAATTTTGGATGTTTTATTTATGCTTTTCATAAATAAATCAAGCTGGAAATAATATTATCCAATATGCTTTTCATAAATAAATCAAGCTGGAAATAATATTAGCCAATACCCCTAGATGGGTTATGGATATACTTCTTATTTTATCTATATATTTTTCTTGTTATTGGCAGGAATCAATGAAGAGTCAGTACAGTACATAACCGTGCTAGGGAATGGACTTGTGGGGAACAAAAACTTGTAGGAACCAAACCGAACCACAACCTCAAAAGTATGTTATAAATATACTGCAAAAACGTTCTAGACTTTAAGTGAAAGATATGAAGAAAAGTGTTAGTGACCAGGATCTCATTTACCTCAACTTGTCAGAAGTTAAAGTTCCACATGTCTAGAAAAATGTACCCATCCTCCTTCTCCTCCTCCTACAAAGTCGGAATGATGTCCAATGCGGTGATGTCATCAATGGACGGGAAATTTTGGAATTTAGGGTACGCACTACTGTCGAACAGAGACGTCTAGAAATTCCACTCCTCCAAATTTTGCTCGAGGTTGCTGCACAACTCCGTTTCTGAAACCAAAGATGATTGCAACGGGGAGACAAGGGAGACGCCATTATTGCTATTATTAGTGCCTGGAGAAAGGCAAGTGGATGGGGTTTCACTCAGGGCATATTTAGTAGCAACGACCTGAATCTAGTGGGGGCAAAGAGAAAACGCCGATGGAATGGAGGGCACAGAATCGGGGAAGTTGAATTTGTCGTTGGGGCCTCTTAGGCAATAAAATCCAGTTTCATAAGCGAGGGCGGCTTTCTCTGCCATTTTGTAGGAGCCGAGCCATATCTTCGAACTGGTTTTTGGCGTCCGGATTTCGGCCCCCCAACTTCCCCATTTTCTCATTCGAACTCCCTTAAATTGGTGGCAATTTTGTCCATGATATTTTTCTGGTGGATATCGCGAATGCTGCTCTCGGGAGGGTCTCCCCATATTTTTGGATGCAATGCCAACACTCTCTAATGGAAGGTAAACACTGAACCTCAATTTATATATGTTGCAGTGTGTTTAAGCTGGAAGGCAGAGGCATAGAGCTTGGTAATTGCTGAACTGCAAATCTCAAATCAAATGAAGATGCATGGTCTTGCAGGTTTAGGGGTGAAGGCGAGTTTTTATATGTATGGTTGAAGCGCGTATGCTCGTATGGTTCTAATTCCTGGAAGAAATGCGAGAGAGGGAGTGTGCCAGTGATATATTCAAAATTTGAGAGAGATGTCTCCATGTACGCTGTGGACCACCACAACTCACAAGACAACTCATGTCGTAAGGTGTGACGTTAAAGCGCAGTCTAAATTCTCATGTATGCTGTGCCACCACAACCTATTTAATGTGTGACCTCAATGTATACAAAGGGCAGTCTCACTTTTATAAGTGAAGGGTACATAAGTGGCCCTTACAGATGCCAAAAATTACTAAACAGTTAATTGAATGACAAAGCTAAGTCCATTATCAGGCGTGCTCTTTCAAATGCATAGTTAGATGATTTAGATCTCACTAAATCATATAAAAAAAATGTAAAAAAAAATATGATAACACTTCAAGTGTTCTATCCAAAAACTACAAATTCAAAAATTTCCATAAAATTGTAGTTATTTAAACTAAAAATGAATCAAGAGATTTCTATGTCAAGTCATGTAAATAATTTAATGACTCTTAATGAATCAATTGGTTCCAAGACAGTGAATTGACCTTGGTGCCAAGGTAGAAAACAAGACACAAAAGCCATCTTATTAAATATTTTACCTTCAAGTCTTAGCAATGTTGTCTTCACCTTAAGTCAAATGTCTTCCCATACATTAGATGAGACCATTAATATTATATGAGACCATTATGAGATAGTACAAAATAAAATTAAAATGAATTATTTTCAAAAGCAATGATGAGAAAGAAAAATGCAAATAAAGGTGAACTTCAATGCTACTAATGTACGAAAATTTGGCATACAACATGGAATTGCAAAGACCATGCCAACTATAAGTTAAAATGAAGGTAAGAGAGATGAATATTCCTTGAATTTGATGATGAATTCAATGAAGTATTTGAACCTCTCAAACTCTTTTAGAATAGCTACAGTTCAGTGAAAAGGCTCCACATGGATGGTTGTCCAGATAGATTGACAGTTGTTGATTTAGAGAAGGATCCTCATTGTTGAATATGTGAGAGTGGTTTTCGAGCAAGGTTATGCAACAACTTGGAACTATGTTCAGTAATTAACATTGGGAGATCCGTGATTCAGGATTTCAAGGGTGGAACTCAAGAATCCAACTTGTTGACTACACCTTTACAAGGGTTATGAAGCAACTTGATGGAGCCCATGCTAATCTCAAAGTTGTAAACAATTTAAATAATATTATTTATTTTGTTGTTTATGGGTGGTTTCAATAATTTTATGTAATCTAAGCATTAAGGGGGGAATTTAGAGTTAATTCTTACAACCTATATTTGAGAAATTGGTTTGTGAGTTGTTGGTGATGGTTGAGAAACTCTCTCAACTTCTCCTTCTAAATTAGGAATGAGTTAGATGTTAGAAACCCTATATATTAGAGTAATATATGAATGTGTGTGTGTGTGTGTGTTAAAGCATATATTCCCCTATGTGAAATAAATGTGTTTTTTTTCATTCTTTCTATATATGCATGGATGCATTTTATTTTTCTTTCTATGGTAAAATTGAAAATTTGGCAGATAAGAATGATTTTATAGTTTACTATTTCAAAGTCAGTTTACAAAATCAATTTACAAGTTGGTAAAGGGGAATATGAGATTTTAGTTGTTATTATATTATTATGATTTTATAGTTTACTATTTCAAACTCACTTTACAAAGTCAATTTACAATTTGATAAAGGGGAATATGAGATTTTAGTTGTTATTATATTATATAGATTCATTTTAATTGTATATCGGATCAAATCTCTTGAAGTATAAATATATTTTCTATTGGAAAAACTGAAATAAAGATTTACAACTAGAAAGATTTAATTTTATGAATGAGATAGAACCATATTGATACTATTTATACATATACACACACATAAAAAAATAACCAAAATATAAAATAATTAAACTCTTTTAATTTTTTTTACTATATATATATATATATATATATATATATATATATATGTATGTATTTGATATTGAAATATTTCATTTATAAACCACATTGTTACATTTATATTTACACTATTTTTATATTTTATCCTTTTTAATATATTTCTAAATACATGTTAATATTACTTAACTCTATATATTGAAATATTTTAAGTATTACCCATATTAAATATTTTATTACTATTAATATTTTTAAATGTTATATATATTTTATATAAAGAATTAAGTGAATTTTACATCTATTTTTTATTAGGAAATATATATATATATTTTATAAGCCTCGTAGTTCATTTCTATTCCATTTAAAAAAAAAAAGCCAAGTTTTACATCCATATCTAATAGGGTCAGATAGCCTCAACCTGACCACAAGAAACTAGGTATGTTGGCCATCTGACTGCATTGTAAGCCATCTAAGAATTAAAAAAGTATAAGACTATCTAACAACGCTATATAAGTCTTATTGTCCTTAATTTTATTATTAGCCATGTAACTATAATAAAACCTTAAAGTCTATAAAGAAACCACGTATACATCTCAAAATTTAAAAAACATAATCATGTTGATCATCAAATTACACATCACAAAAGTCTTTGGGCACCAAATCTTTAACACTGCACCCTGACAATTTGAACTGTGGTAGGAAAGGGATGTGATTCTCGATGCGATTAAGGAGAGCATTTTGTTGTTTCTGACGTTGAATGAGTTGAAATTCCATGTGAATTTCCTACAGATATGTGTATGGCTTAGTTGAACAAACATTGGAGGTCACCAAAGCTTTTTCCATTAGGCTCTTCATTATCCAATAAAAATATATTTTCTACTTGAATTGAGTATACCGACCTCAAGAATGGATTAGGTCTTGGACTAGGGTTTTCCAGTCCTCTAAGTCCAGGTCAGTATTATCATCCGCATGTTTTAAATCTGACACCCACCTTGAATTCAACTTTGGACCTGTGGAGGTGTGTTGACATGATATGCTTGGGTGGATTCTCGAGTCATCCCTGTGATGTTATGGTTTCCCTTTCCCCCAGACTAGCTTGGCTGAGATTGTCGACCACCACAACCTTGACCTCTACTCTGGCTCCGATCTTGGCCCCCCCGGGCCTGTGTTCCCTCTGCACAAGGAAGGTAGTGCCATGGGGCTCAATTGAAAACCACGAGAGAACACAAAAAAATAGAAACCAAAAACCACAAACACTGTTGGTCAAAAACATGTTCGAATTGGAAACTAGCTCCCATAGGGACGTCCTAGCGCAGTAGCCTTACAAAAGTAGAAGAAACGAAACCATGTAAAACTAAAATGAAATAATACATTAGGATAATAAGAAATATACCCATGAAAAAGAGCATTCCTCATAGAGTTCACCCACCACTGCCACAACGGGCCACTATCTTCTGCCCTTGATTCACATAACACCCTTGAAGATGTGACTACTAATCATTCATGGGATTTTGTAACACCCCCTTGCCACATCTACCCAAGTAATCAACCAACAGGGGTAAATAGGTGACGAGAGGCTACTATAATGATATTAAACCTCATAGGTGACCTTAAGGAAGTGGAACCGAGAGAAACACAACATACAAACCTTGTGCAACAACAAAAACACCCTAAGGAGGTAACCCACCCATTCAAGCCTCTTACCCGCGGGTCACACCGACATTTTTACCTCTTTGAGCCATAGCTGAAGGAATAGGCTTGCATGCCTGTGTCCAGGAGGCTATTTTTGTACGCATAAAACTACATGCTAATGAATAGGGCCCTAAATGCTCAGTTCTGTGCCAGTGTCCCTGAGATTTGGGCCACCTTTTTAGGCCCATAACTCAGTGATTTTCCCATAACTTTGTGACAAGTTCATAGATGATAAATAACAACATGAAAATGATACAAAAGCAATCACATCAATAAGAATTCATTTGGACCCCTCCTAGCCATGACAATAATTTTATCAAACATGTCACAAACATGAAAACTACAAGTGTAAACAACAGAACAAAGCATAGGGGTATTGTACTTATCTGAGAATCTCTAAGAAGAATTGCTCCCCTACATCATTAAATGCAATACAATATGTTTGACCATAGATACATTGTGCATTCATCCACAAGGATAAACATGGATAGATCCATACATCATCACTGACAAAATACATGCTTATAACCAACATAATAACAAAAGAAATAAAGTGGATACAACAACAATATAATCCACATAATAACCAATGAAATTATACATCAAATACCAAAGGAATGAAGTTCTTATTAATGAATATAGAAATTTACCAGGGATGGGACTACCACGTTCCACCTGAACATACGTTGGCTGAGTCAAATCTCTCTTCAGCAACTCACCAATGTTCCATATTCCATGCATGAATGTGGGACACATAACCAACCAAAAAGAATGAAAGAACATGAATTCCATCAGAGTTCTCCAACTACAGCGTGAGGAATTTTAGTGCCTCCTAGTCTCTCAGTCTTTACCATATGCCACAGTCTGATCTAGGGATCACTAGGATCCTACACCGAGACCCAGTATCCAAGATTTACTATACATCCCATCCCAGGACTACTAGGCCCAACATAGAGAAATCCACCTCTTGGCTTTACCGTATATCCTGCCATTCACCGACAAGTATTCTTAGGCCCACCGAGGCAAACAATTTGGCTTTACCGCAACCCAAAGTATTGTTCAAGGGTTACTAGGTGAGTGGCTATCATGAACCACATTCTAGTTTAGGGACCACTACACCATCTATTTTTCATTTCACAGATCCAATCCACTCAGATTCAAATCCATCCAGAAATACAGCTCAACCGAAGTATGAGAAACCCATCTCATCAAAGTTATATAAAAATGACAAGGCTAGGTTGAAAAATATTGTCACACCTGGAAAAATCCATGCCAAGACATAAAATAACCACATGTAATACCATGTATGCCATATGTTTGGTCTCAATCTAGTCTCCTAAATTGAGCTCATTTAATTGTCAACCAGGGTTGGTAAACTGCTGAAGTGAAGTGTACTGTATGTACCTAGGTGTTTGTTTCTTAATGCGTTGTGTGTAGTGTTTTGTGATGTTTTTGGTCTTTTGTGATGATTTATGATGTTTTTGATCTTTTGGTAGTTTTATGTTCACAAGGAAAATGACTAGAAAGCTAATGGAAGGAAGCTAATGATTAAAAACAGAGTGAAACCTAATTGGTTGATGTCAAATGGTAAATGCAAATGCAATATTGAAAATAGAATCAAATCTAAACTATGACTAAGCAAAAGCAAAGCTTGATAATTACTTTTAAGCAAATGATTCAAAACACAAACTCAACTTGTAAAATTCTTTCATCAAAGGTGTTTGAGAGAGAGCTTGAGACATGGTCAACTAATTATGCAAATCTTCCTAACTAAACAGTTAAACAACTAACTTATAATGATGCAACATTTTATCCTTGATTAGAGATTTGTTGAAGCATAATTGGAGTGAAACATTGATACCATCATAAGATCTTCTACTCTAAGTCTAATTCTTAACTCTATTCTGCAACTCAGTTTTATAGCACTACACTTCACTCAAAGGTTATAGATTTTTGAAATAGTCTTTTGAGGAAATGTTTGTTTGTGAGATGATAAGGAAGTTGCAGAAGTACTTCAGGCCTTAAAATGATATTGTCTTCTGTTCATATGTTTATGAATCAATTATAGATTTTAGAACAAGAAGAGGTTTGTGAATAATGAACGCTGTTTTGTTAAGTTTAAAAACTGAAGTAATCTAATATGCAGTGAATGACAACTGAATATGGAGTGCAAATGCAATGAGTTGAACTACAACTGAACCTAAAATGTCACTAGCCTAAAACAGTGTTGAACTACAAGTCATTATCAAACTTAAAACAAAATAACTGAGCATGAATTAAGTGCAATTAAACTCCGGAGTATCCTAACTATGCTATGCAAACATAAAGACTGAAAGCAATTAAAAACTAAGATATCATGGCTATCTCCCACTCATCATTATGATATTTTGGACAAGCGTTTAAGAGCAAGGACAGCTATGGTACTTAGTAAAAACACACAAATGAAGCGTTCAGGATCACAATCATGCTTAAAACATTATAAAGATTTCTTGGAAGAGTTTCTTCTTGTGGAAGAGTATTCAGCATAAGTATAACTGTGATGGTGAACAACAATTAAATCCTACAATACTATAGCCATTTCCCATTCATCATTATAATCTTTTGGAAGAGCTTCTTATTTTGGAAGAGTTTTTAGAATGAGTATAACTACAGTAGCTAATGAAAGAAACTACTAATTCAACTTCAAAAACGTAAAGGCAGCTAGAATACTTATCTAAATTACACAAATAAATCCGTTTAAGAGGCAGGGGCCCTCTACCACCTGACGGAATCTAACTCCAAATCAAATCAACGCTTTCAAAACAACACTGTCTGCTTCATTAAAAGTGAAATAACTTGAACAGAGCACTCTGCGTCTTCAGAAATGTAGCACAGAATCTAAGCAAAATCTAGAACAAAAGTTGGCCTAGCTCTCGGTTTCCCAAGTGTTTATATAACAAATGTACATAACAAGACTTGCAACAATTTCAGGATCATTGTCTTTCCTTATCGAAATCACATTAGGACTCTTGAAGTGGCAACGTAAAAAGGAAAAGGACATCTGGACTGAGACAGTCCTAATAGAAGTCTGTCTTCCTAAATGTGTTCCCACGTATCAAAACCATATCCAGAATTCGTTTCTTACTTCATGGTGAACAACGAACAATGTAGACATGACGTGGATTATGCCCATATGCGGTTTTTCTTGAGAGGCCACCTGGAACATACCCAAACGTGAAGACAACTGCAGAATTGTCGGTTAGCTACAGAATGTCTATGTATTCTGCAGCTAGTTCCGGTCAAAATACATTACAATGGAAAAAATCACAAAACTTAGCAATCCAGTCATGTAAATCATTCTAAAAATAATTTTAACTAAATTCATTGATCAATTGGGTCTAGAATATCAATGGACAAAGGAAAATGAGGTAAAGTAAGATGAAAGGAAGTACAATTTTGAGGCTCAACATACCCCCACTGCTGTCTCCTTGCATGTCCTCATGCAAATTATCCTATGAACTCAGAGGCTTCTGCAAGAACATCTAATCCTCTCCTTCTCCTTTGTCTGGAAGCTAAAGATCTTCTGGGTTTTCTGATAACAAGTTTGAAACTTAAGTTGGTAAGTGCCCTGATTAGCTTTTTATTCCTCTTCTTCAACTTGTCATTAGCATTTTCCACTTTGTCTATATGCAGGGATAAGGTTGAGTTCATATTGGTTTTGAGCTTGACTTGTTCCTTCAAAATTTCATTCTCATTTTTGATGTGTCTATTAAGTATCTCCAGCTCGTACCTATCCCTTCTTAACACATCTATTTCGGATAGTGGAGGACTAGGGGTTCTCTCTCTGCTCTCTGAAGCTTTCATTTCCAAAGTTTCAACATAATCATAAAATTCTTGCTGAGCAGGGTCAATTTCAGGGGTTCCTTCATTAAAATCCTCTTCAACATCTTCTTCAATAGATGTTTCTGCATCCTCTATATTAATCGCCCTTGTTTGTTTGATTTGAGTTTTCCTTAGTTTCCCCTTTAGTCTATGGCTTCTTCTTGGCTGAGAAGATCCTTCTCCTCTCTCTGTGGCAGATTTCCTGATTACCTTCCCTTTCTTAAGTTGTCTCTTGATTTGAGTCAACTTCTCTGAGATGATTTCCTCACTACTTTCTTGGATTGTTTTGTCAATTTCAACTTTTGAGGCTCTCCATTTTCTACTTCTCCTTGTAGGTTGTGGTTCAGGTGAGGGTTCTTTTGGCTCTTCAAAATGATTTCTTATCAAGAAATTGTCCCATGTATCATTTGTTTTGGCTAAATGGTGTTCAATTAAAATTTTCACCAAGCCATGATGGTATAGAGTTGTCTCTAAAAATTGAACCCTTCTTTTAACATAGGAAGCCATCTTTTTCAAGCTTTGAAGCAAGAAATAAGGTAGGTTTAAGTCTTCCCCCAGAAAATGCATTATCAGTCTAATGTGGTAGACATAAAATGTGCCATATCTACCCTCACATGTAATAAATTTTTGCAGAAGAAGTAGTATGTTTCTCCATTTATTTTTCAATGCAGAACTTGGAATTCCTTTCTTAAACACGGTGACATCCATACCTGGTGATTTTAGAATTTGCTTCCAGGATTCATTGTGGAATTCTCTGTTTTTGAACCATATCTCTCCATTTCTAAGCAACCCTGTAGCTTCTGCAATGAAAACTTCAGTGACAGTGAATTTGACATCTCCCACTTCAACTTCAGCTCCTTGAAATGATCTTGCAAATGTTTTAGTGACTTCTTTGTGGAAGCCATTAAATTTCTACAAAAATTGTAGCCATCCTATCTGTTGCAACATTTCTTTACATTGAGGGTAGCCTTCTAGGTATTTTGAACCCACTGGTTCAGTTCTTACAATGAAACCCATAATTGCTTCTTCAATGTTTAGATTAACACTCTTCTACCCACAGAAATAATAACTTTCACCTTCGAATTGAAATGGCTTCAAGTTCTTAATGACAATGGCTTCAAAATTCGGAATGATATACCTCTGGTTGACAGTGACAACAGCTTCAAACTTCGGATTGATATGCCTCTGGTTGACAATGAAAACAGCTTCAAACTTCGAGCTGATATGCCTCTGGTTGACAATGAAACTTTAGATTGATATGCCTCTGGTTGACAGTGATAAATGGCTTCAAATTCCCACACTGCTATACCTCTGTCTCTCAGTGGTAAATGACTTCAAATTCTCACGCTGCTATACCTCTGTCTCTTGGTAACAAATGGCTTCAAACTCTTCACTGCTATACCTCTGCGTTTACAGTGATAATGCTCAATCTCTGCCCACGATGATTCAAACTGATATACCATTTTTGCTCTGCTTACGATGATAAGAATATCTCTGTTTGCGGAATGAAGTGCCAGCTACAGAATGGAGTGATGGAAGTAGTCACGGAATGAGGTAATGGAGTGAGGTGGAGGAAACGAATTAATGATTGAAAAGGCGACGGAGATTTTTACAACGGAAAAGAGAATCATCATTGAATGATTTGGTTAACTGACGTGAAGAATTCAAACACTTCTGCCATTTTAACCGCTTAAATGATGTCGGATATGGAATTTGAAATGAGAGATTTTAATCCAAAGTTTGTGGAGGGTTTATTGGTCTTGATCAATAAAAATAATTAAAACAACCTTTTCGAACAATTCATAACTAAAACTATGCTAAACTTTTGAAATGCCATTATAATCTAAACTTGTTACCTCTGCTTTTCATTTGATTTTTGTAGTCTTTGTCTTCTTTGTTCTCCTTTGGAAGAGTCTTCATAATCCTTATTGATGCTTTTTATTAATGGATACACTGCATCATTTTGTTGCAATTCTAATGTCTGCTGACTAATGCCTTCAGGATTTGTAGCTGCAGAATTTCTGGCTAGCTGCGGAAAGGCTGATCAGCTGCAGAATGTTTGTTAAGCTGCAGAATGTATCTGTAGAGCATTTTGATCATGGAATGGAGTGGTTTGGGAATATAGGTGAAATGTTATATGGTATGAATGAATATGGATGATGAGACATGATATGTATGAAGTGGATGATGAAATGGAATGGATTCAGTTTATGAAATGGAGTGGAAGAACATAAGAACTGCCCTGCAATCCATGACATGTTTTATTCTTTTACAGCAAGACATCAAACTTTAAATCTTGACATGAAAATGAGATGGATGGAGTATGGAATGAGATGAATGAAATATGGAATGAAGTAGAGTATGAATGAATGAATAAAATGGAATATGGATGGATGAAGTGAAATGAAATGAGATGGATCATAAGCACTATGGATCTGAACTTATGATTTTGTAACAGCTGCTTGTAAAAACAAAATGGAAAAGTTAGAGTGTCAGAGAGACTCTGATTTTCACCCTATCTTTTCTGTATAAACATGCCAATCAATGATTGGTTTTCATGTTTATACCTTTATTTTTTTATTTTTTATTTTTTTATTTTTATTTATTTATTTATTTATTTATTTTCAAAGAAATACTTCAGAAAATTTAATCAAGTTGATGAAGAAGAAGAATTCTTCTTCATTAACTTCACATCACTGCTTTCTTGGAACTTCTTGACAAATTCTTCTCTTGAGAGTGGTTTGTGATACAGCTTCAATCTATGACCATTCACAAGAAAAGTGACCTCTTCTTCATCTATTGTCCTAATTTTTACTGCTCCATTGTCAAAAATTTCAACGATTTCATATGGCCCAAGCCAATGTGTTTGAAATTTACCTTGAAAATCCTTGAATTTTGAATCAAACAAGAGAGCCCAGTCACCCTCTTTGAATTTCTTCTCTTTGATGTACTTGTCATGCCATCTAGCCCTTTGCTATTGGACTAGACTTGTTTTCTGAACTGCATCTTGTCTGATCTCATCCAATTCATTAATTTGCTCCAGTCTATGCTTTTGTGCCTCCGTTAGATCAAGTCCTAGCTGAACTGCCATCTTGAATGTTTGAATTTGGAACTCTATAGGAAACAAAACTTGCTTTCCATAAACAAGCTCATAAGGAGTATGGTCTGTTGTGTTTCTCCATGTAGTTCTATAGGCCCACAAGGCTTCAGGAAGCCTATCTACCCAATCTCTTCTATGTAAATGAACAGTCTTTGTTAGGATTCCTTCAATGATCTTATTAGTAGATTCCACTTGACCATTTCCTTGTGGATGATAAGGAGTAGATTTTCTATGTATGATTTTGTACTTCTCCATCATTTGCTCCACTAGCCTTGATGTAAATTGAGCTCCTTGATCTGTAACAATTTCCCTTGGGACACCAAAACGAGTAAAAATATCCTCAAAAAGAAAAGTAACTACAGATGATTCATTAGCAACAAGTAATGGTTTAGCTTCTACCCACTTAGTAACATAATCGGTGCAAACTAATATATATTTCTTTTGTCTTGATGGAGGACTAATAGGTCCTACAAAATCCAAAGCCCATTTTTCAAAAGGTTCAATGTGTACTTGAGGTTGTAATGGCATCTCACCTGAAGGAGAAGGTTTCCCTACCCTTTGGCAACTGTCACACCTTTTGACATACTCTTTAGCATCTTTAAACAAGGATGGCCAATAATATCCTAAATTAAGGATCTTATAGGCTATCCTCTTATCTGCAAAGTGTCCGGCCACAAGGTTCATCATGACATGCCTTGAGAATCTCAGGCATCTCATCTTCATGAACACACCTTCTAATGATCAAATCTGGACCTGTCTTGTACAACTCATTAGCGACCCATGAATATTTTGCACTATCACAAATGATTTTTCTTTTATCCCTTGCATTCATAATTGAAGGAAATTTTCCTGAAACTAAATAATTAGCAATATCAGCAAACCATGGAGTTTGAGTAGAGATTGTAAAAAGATATTCATCAGGAAATTGATCTTCAACCGGAGTGTCATCTTTGATATTTTGGAGTCTAGATAGGAAATCAACCACTGTGTTTTGTTTTCCAGGCCTATCTAGAATAGTAATGTTGAATTCTTGTAAGAGTAACAACCATCTTATCACTCTGCCATTAGTGATTGATTTGTTCATTAAGTATCTAATTGCAGAATGATCAGTATGAACAAAAGTTTCATAGCCTGTTATATAGTGTCTAAATTTGTTTATGGCATGAACAACAGCTAAAAACTCTTTTTCAGTTACAATATAGTTTAACTTTGCAGGAGTCAAATTTTTACTGGTATAATAGATGGCATAGGGAATCAAGTCTTTCTGCCCCAATACTGCTCCTAGAGCTGTATCGGAAGCATCTATCGAGATATGAAAAGGTAACTTCCAGTTAGGTCCCCTTAATATAGGTGCTTCAGAAATTTTGGTTTTCAGGGTTTCAAAAGCTAACTGGCAATCAAAAGTCCATTTGAATTCACAATCTTTGGTGAGTAATTTGAAGAGTGGAGATGCTATCTTGGTAAAGTTTTTAATAAATCTCCGATATTACCCTGTAAATCCTAGAAAACTTCTAACATCTCTTTGACAACTTGGAATGGATAGATTAGAAATGACTTCAACTTTTGACTTATCAACTCTAATCCCATCCCCTGAAATATGGTGCCCTAAAACAATACCTTCAGTAAACATCATAAAACATTTTTCATGACTAAGTGAAAGGTTTGCTTCTTGACATCTTTTTAAGACTTTTTCCAAGATTTCTAAAGCCTCTTCAAATGTGTTCCCGTAAACTGTGAAATCATCCATGTACACCTCTACACAGTCATGTATTAGATCCGAAAAAATTCCTAATACTGCCCTTTGGAATGTTGCAGGTGCATTGCATAATCCAAATGGCAATACTCGGTAAGCATAGGTACCCCAAGGACAAGTGAATGTGGTTTTGTCTTGGTCTTCAAGTGCTACTTGGATTTGATTGTAACCACTAAACCCATCTAGCAATGAAAAGTACTTTTTGCCAGCTAATGTATCTAATACTTGATCTATGAAAGGTAAGGGAAAATGGTCTTTGCTATAGCTTATCAGATTCTTCGTAGTCAACACACACCCTCCATTTTCCATTTTTCTTTAAGAATAATACCACATGAGAAACCAACACCATCTCATTAGGATAGATGAAGTTAACATTTAACAATTTTTGTAATTCTTCCTTGACAATTTCCCTAAGATTTGGATTCATCCGTCTTTGAGGTTGTCCGATTGGTTTGCAATTTGCCTCTATATAGATGTGATGAGTACAAGTCTTGGGACTTATCCCTTTCATGTCAGTGTATTCCCATGCATATGCAGAAGAATGTCTCTGTAATACTTTGACTAACTTTTCTTGTTGAGATTTTTCTAGGTTCTTGTTTATGTTCAAAGTTTTGCCTGGAAAAATCTCACTTGTAGAGCTGCCAAATTTGTCCATAGAATGAAGAGACATCTGCCTAGATGACAAAAATTCAATATTGGATCCCTCCTGAAATGATTCATGTTTGTGTTTTGGAGAGGATTCAAAGTTTTCTAGAGTATTCAGAATTTGATTATCTTCACTAATTTCTGAAATTGTGAAGAGTGGTTGTAAATATTCTTCATCCTCTATCCATTGAGTGTCATCTAGATCCGTAATTGTCCTAGCTGGAGGATATAAAGTGAATTTCTTTGTTGAACTACCATCAGAAATATACATATCACCGGACCTACAACTAATAAAAGCATCAGCTGTAGCCAACCAAGGTCTTCCTAGTATAACAGGATGGCCCCAGATTTATTCTAGAGTTAGGATCATGAAATCACAGAGGCTCCCAAGAATCTAGGGACACTGTAATGCTCTTGTTACTCCCATCTCGGTTTGATCACATCTATCCTACACTGTAACAGTGTAAGGCAAGAGAAGATTGAGAAGTTTAGCTTGTCCATGATTTGTCTTCCCTCATGATATTTAGTCAGTCAGCTTCTCCTAAATCCTAATGAGTGTGTTTTGAATTTCAATTCCATTGATGTGAATTTTGACAATCGGATTTCCCGTCAAGATACTTTAATAGATATCTTGGCCCATCATAAATGATGTCTCATGCCATTTGTCCTACTCATTGAATTTTTCTTTGTTTCTCTGTCTTTTTCTTGTTCTCTATGACTAACTCTTTAATATTAAGCAAATGGGATTTCATAGTGGCTGCACACTGGAATTTTAATGCAAACATTTCTCAGCTCATCTAGGAAATCATAATTAGGCACCATAATTTGTTTTTCTACACCTCTATCAATTTGTAATCTTTCTGGAAGGGGAGGTATAGAAGTAGATGTTGATGGTTGCTCTAATACAGGAGTTGAAATTATTGGATCTTTTTGCTTTAATTTTTCAGTGTTTGGGTCTTGAAAAGATGTGTCTTCCTCAAGACTTTTATTCACCCATAGAGAGTCTTCCTCAGAGTTATCTTGTTCTTGTATGATCACAGAAGGTTTCCTCTTTTCAAGTATTCTTCCAGACCTCAGTTGAACATCACTAAGGTCTAAAGGAGTAATTAAATAAGTTGGAAATTGTTGGCCTTCTATCATGTATGTATTTTGAGGGTTCTTATTATTGGGGTTTGGTATGGGTTGAGCAGGCAATTGATTTGATTTTTGAGGGAATGGTAATGAAAGTGGTTGATTTTGATGTGGTTGGTTCTGATGATGTTGTTGAGGATTTTGTTGAAAATTTTGTTGAAGATTTTGAGGAAAGTTTTGTTGAGGATTTTGAGGATAAAAATGTGGGTATGGTGGATAGGATGGTGGATACCGATAGTATGGAGAGTATCTTCCATAGGGACTTTGTGTTCCTTGTGCCCAGGACTGAGATTGATTTTGAAATTGGGGCCAAGGTTGCTGCCAAGAATTCCAAGGTGGAGGTTGATTATACATTTGATCATGGAATCCTTGTGTCTGAGGTCCCTGCCAAGGTCTTCTAGATACAAAATTGAGAGACTCTATGGAATCTGTAGGAGTTTCCTCCTGAAAGACAGCCTTGAGACCAGGAAGAGAAGGACAATTCTTGGTCTCATGTTTCTCAGAACAAATGACACAGGTTTCTATAACTTTTACATCCAAAGGACACTCTCTCAAGGCATGTTTCTTTCTACATTTGGGACAAAAGATTGCCAAGGCATCAGATTCAGCCTTTTGCTTGTTTTGTATCTTAAGGGTGTCTATTTGTTCACTAAGACTCCCTAAGATGTTAGATTTAAAATCATCAAGCATGTGTCCTATTTCTGATCTACTTACTGTCCCAGAAGCAGACTTACTTGCCCTTGCAAGAGCAGGATCTCTTGGACCTTTGACAGTTTTAGATTTCCCTCTTGAAAGGTTGATACATAACTCAGATATTTCAGGTAATGTGAGTTGTGATATATCCCCTTTTCCCATCATGTTAAGGATATCCAACCATTCATCCCTAATTTTTTTCAACAAAAGAGCTTTTAGGGTGTATTGATCTAGGTTTTCCATTTTTGCTCTTTTGATATTGTAATTAAATCTCTCCAACAAATCTTCCAAATTTTCATCTTCTTTTTGTAACATCTTGAACACTTTTTCCTTATGATTAACCGACGTACAATAATCCAAATATCTCTCTAGAAATGCTTGTTTCATGTCTTCCCATGTTCTAATAGAACTACTGATCAGACTCATAAACCACTTCAATGCTGCTCCCTTCAAAGTTGAAGGAAATAATTTCAATTTTTGAGCATCTTGTAAGTAGTCATAAGTTCTACAAAGCACTTCAAATTCGAATAAGAAGGTTTCAGGATCTTCCATTTTAAGTCCATAGAAGTTTGGAATGACAGAGGGTGAAATATTTTTCATGGTTGTATTGGTTTCTTCATCAATTATAGGGAACCCAAAAGAGCTTCCTATTCTACCTCTTCCTCCATTTGCACCTCTACCTCCTTCTCCTCTACCTCTACCTCTACCTCCAAACAGTGTATTTTCTCCATTAAAAACTCCTCCTCCTCCTTCTTTTGCCATGGTTGACTCTCTTGTGGAAGTGGAAAGGTTTGTGTCCCTAACAGGAGTTTTTAAATCTTCTTCTATGGTAGGTTTAGTGGATGAAATGGAAGGTTTCTCTAATGGGATAGTTGACCTTAGATCTTCTAGAAGTCCAGGATCAGGAGAGGATGGAATATGGGTTTGAGTTGAAGGTGTACTAGCTCTGCATCTAGATGAAACAAGTGGTGTTCTAGAAATCAAACTTCTGCCTCTGCTGCTTATGAATCTTCCCCTTGAATCTCTCTCCCTACGCATATAATTGTTTTTGGATGCTAAGAAATAAAGGTTACCTAGTTTTCACTTCCCCGGCAACGGCGCCAAAATGTTTGGTCTCAATCTAGTCTCCTAAATTGAGCTCATTTAATTGTCAACCAGGGTTGGTAAACTGCTGAAGTGAAGTGTACCGTATGTACCTAGGTGTTTGTTTCTTAATGCGTTGTGTGTAGTGTTTTGTGATGTTTTTGGTCTTTTGTGATGATTTATGATGTTTTTGATCTTTTGGTAGTTTTATGTTCACAAGGAAAATGACTAGAAAGCTAATGGAAGGAAGCTAATGATTAAAAACAGAGTGAAACCTAATTGGTTGATGTCAAATGGTAAATGAAAATGCAATATTGAAAACAGAATCAAATCTAAACTATGACTAAGAAAAAGCAAAGCTTGATAATGACTTTTAAGCAAATGATTCAAAACACAAACTCAACTTGTCAAATTCTTTCATCAAAGGTGTTTGAGATAGAACTTGAGACATGGTCAACTAAGTATGCAAATCTTCCTAACTAAACAATTAAACAACTAACTTATAATGATGCAACATTTTATCCTTGATTAGAGATTTGTTGAAGCATAATTGGAGTGAAACATTGATACCATCATAAGATCTTCTACTCTAAGTCTAATTCTTAACTCTATTTTGCAACTTAGTTTTATAGCACTACACTTCACTCAAAGGTTATAGATTTTTGAAATAGTCTTTTGAGGAAATGTTTGTTTGTGAGATGATAAGGAAGTTGCAGAAGTACTTCAGGCCTTAAAATGATATTGTCTTCTGTTCATATGTTTATGAATCAATTATAGATTTTAGAAGAAGAAGAGGTTTGTGAATAATGAAGGCTGTTTTGTTAAGTTTAACAACTGAAGTAATCTAATATGCAGTGAATGACAACTGAATATGGAGTGCAAATGCAATGAGTTGAACTACAACTGAACCTAAAATGTCACTAGCCTAAAACAGTGCTGAATTACAAGTCATTATCAAAATTAAAACAAAATAACTGAGCATGAATTAAGTGCAATTAAACTCCGGAGTATCCTAACTATGCTATGCAAACATAAAGACTGAAATAAAAACTAAGATATCATGGCTATCTCCCACTCATCATTATGATATTTTGGACAAGCGTTTAAGAGCAAGGACAGCTATGGTACTTAGTACAAACACACAAATGAAGTGTTCAGGATCACAATCATGCTTAAAACATTATAAAGATTTCTTGGAAGAGTTTCTTCTTGTGGAAGAGTATTCAGCATAAGTATAACTGTGATGGTGAACAACGATTAAATCGTACAATACTATAGCTATTTCCCATTCATCATTATAATCTTTTGGAAGAGCTTCTTCTTTTGGAAGAGTTTTTAGAATGAGTATAACTACAGTAGCTAATGAAAGCAACTACTAATTCAACTTCAAAAACGTAAAGGCAGCTAGAATACTTATCTAAATTACGCAAATAAATCCGTGCAAGAGGCAGGGGCCCTCTACCACCTAATGGAATCTAACTCCAAATCAAATCAACGCTTTCAAAACAACACTGTCTGCTTCATTAAAAGTGAAATAACTTGAACAGAGCACTCTGCGTCTTCAGAAATGTAGCACGGAATCTAAGCAAAATCTAGAACAAAATCTAGCCTAGCTCTCGGTTTCCCAAGTGTTTATATAACAAATGTAGATAACAAGACTTGCAACAATTTCAGGAACATTGTCTTTCCTTATCGGAATCACATTAGGACTCTTGAAGTGGCTGCGTGCAAAGGAAAAAGACATCTGGACTGAGACAGTCCTAATAGAAGTCTTCCTTCCTAAATGTGTTCCCACGTTCCAAAACCATACCCAGAATTCGTTTCTTCCTCCATGATGAGCAACGAACCATGTAGACATGACGTGGATTATGCCCATATGCGGTTTTTCTTGAGAGGCCACCTGGAACATACCCAAATGTGAAGACAGCTGCAGAATCGCCGGTTAGCTACGGAATGTCTGCATTCTGCAGCTAGTTCCGGTCAAAATGCATTACAATGGAAAAAATCACAAAACTTAGCAAGTCAGTCATGTAAATCATTCTAAAAGTAATTTTAACTAAATTCATTGATCAATTGGGTCTAGAATATCAATGGACAAAGGAAAATGAGGTAAAGTAAGATGAAAGGAAGCACAATTTTGGGGCTCAACACCATATCTAGCAAGGAAATCACATATGAAAATCAATACCTGCAAAGAATCTCATTGTGGCTACTTTATCTTGCTCTTCGTTGCGTTCTTTCCCTTTCTTGCTCCAATGCCAAAGTTCTCCAATAAAATCTAAGTGTCCAAGAGTGAGGGAGAGAGAGAAAATAATGAGAGAGAGCCAAAACTAAACTGAAATTTTTTTATCTATGTAGAAATTTTAATACAACTACGTGCCGAATTCTCCTGATCTAACAATTATATTCCACTGTTAAACACAGAATCCTTCTACTTAAATCTTTGAGGAAATTTAATCGCCAAATGCAAACACATGAAGAAAGATCAATCACACATAACACAGATGTTTTTACCAGGAAAACATAAAGCTAAAAACCACACTATCATATATTATGTACATATCATGGATCATGAAACAATCTCATACAAAAATCTACCCCAAGAGTTCTCAGTACAATATATAATCGTCTCACACTGTCATACAAAAATTGGCATAAGCATGCACCAATTTACTACCTCCTGACAACTTGCCTCCACTGCGCAATCCCTGTTAATCACAGTCCCTGAATGAATTTGATATATGCCATGCCTTGATTGCAGTCTTTCTTCAGTTGCATGTAAGACCACTACTTGTGAATTAATTATTATTATTTCATTGATCTCTCACTAGTGTATCTTTAGATACAACTAGTTACAACTAGCACAATTGAGTTTAACTCACTTAACTGAGTTGAACTAAATAACAACTCACATAACTACTCATCCAACTCTGTTAAACTTAAAATCACTCAGTTATAACAAAGCCCACTAGCATGTCCCACCAACCAACTTTTGAACTCAAAATTCCTTTAGTTAATTGGTTTTCCACATTAGTTAACTGAAATCAAGTGCTTCAAGAGAATAGATTATTATTTATTGTCTAATTATT